>JASAND010031592.1:0-112796 GCA_030248195.1 Trissonchulus latispiculum | reverse complement strand
GCACGATGGAGTGGTATTTTTACAACGTAAAGGACAGGAGATTTTTGTTTTACTACCATTGGGACCGGTCCACTTCGGTAATAGTTTCTTTGGTTTAGGCACACGCTATACCCAAACCAAGTTACCTGGAGCGAATGTTTTAAGTTTTCCAGTTGTATTGCATATTTTGTTACTGCTGCGCGTGTTTAGTATTGTCCTGAGCCAATTTATGCATGTGTTCTAAACTTTTGTATAAATTTTGCATGTAGTGAAATTTACTTTGAGCCCTTGCAACCATAGGCGGATCTATTTGCAGGAGTATACTAGCTTGATGCCCGTACGCTAACTCAAATGGTTTATACCCGGTAGATGCATGTACAGCTGTTCTGTGAGCGAATAATGCAAATGGAAGGTGGATGTCCCAATCCTTTCCTGCATCGGATACGTATTTTGAGAGTGTGTTAATTAGGGTGCGATTATAGCGCTCAACTAGACCGTTACCGTGAGGATGGTAGGTAGTAGTGCGCTTCTTCTTAATGCCAAGAATTCTTGACACTTCTTTAATTAAGCTTGAACAGAAATTAGTACCTTGATCAGACAATAAATTTTTAGGGATCCCATGTCGACAAATAATCTCTTCTACTAATTTCTGCGCGACTACATCTGCGCTTACCGAAGCTACTGCGAATACTTTTGGCCATTTTGTAAAATGATCCAAAAATACAAGCAGGTATCGGTTGCCTCGACGTGTTCGCTTAAGTGGACCCACGACATCTACACACAATAGCTCTGAAGGATTGCCCACTGCTATCGACTGCAAGGGTACTTTGTGGCAAGGATCCATATCCTTAAACTTTTGGCATTTAATGCAACTTTTGACATATATAGTTCTTGATGTCACGGTTCATTTCCGGCCAGTAGTAAAGTTGCTGTGCTCGGCCCAATGTTTTGAATTAGCCTAAATGGTCAGCAGCTGGTTGATCGTGCACTTGATCAAGGGTTTTAAGCCTGAGTTCCGAAGGCACTACAAGCCGATGTTTATTCTTTCGACGACTAGTAAAATATAGCAGATTATTTTTCATACTAAATCTCCCTAGCTGAGTGCCTTTCGGTGGCGTAGTTCCACAAACTAGACTGCTTTTGATGGAACGACAATACGGATCTTTCTCTTGAGCATTTAGGACTGCCTTATAGGTGATTGAATTTGGAATTTCGGTCAGAATTAACCCTGTCAAGTGTCCTTTGGCGTTACTGGTTGGCTTCAACGGGCACAGTACATTTGATCTTAATACCTAGTGTGGAAATTTCCTTGTTTACAAAATTTTATGAAAATTTGGTTAAGAGTAGAGAGATTGCTAAGGTTCGTGTTGAGTGTGTGATTTTGAAGTCAAGAATAAAATTAAAACAAAATTGAATTTATTGGGAAGACAGTATAATTTTATACAAACAAAATACAAAATTTGACCGTGTATAAACAATTTCAAATTAAACAACCCCCCAACCCTTCCAACCAACCTCTAACCTGATCCTTCATCTTGAGCTTCCTCCAATTTTGGATTGCAATTTGGCTTCGGCGAAAGTGACCCAAAATGATGAAAATTCCCTCCCTTAAATATTGTCATAACTAATTTGCATATTACGAAAATGCCGAATTTCTAATTTGCATACTCGTTCCGAAGTTCTTAGACTTTTGTAAACAAGGAAATTTCCACAAAATACCCCCTCTTTTGGAAGCGCGCGCCCTCGCCGCGGTCCATACAGTCAGTAAATAAAATTACAGTTAACCTAGCTAATCTACCTACTAGTAAATAATAAAACAATATTAGTACACGAACAAAAACCTAAAACAGCATCTCGCACACGCGGACTCCTGCCCGAAAGCCGACAACACAACACACTACATGGCTTATCGGGTACGTGTAAAAATACACCGGAACCTCCGGGACAGACAAAATACGGAATAACATATGTACAAGCAAAGAAACAAGGACCACAACGAGGAGGCACCCTCACAAAAGGAAGACTAAAGTTTTGAACAAACAAATAATAATCTTGAACTTCAGAACAATATTCAGGAACCTTCGACGAAGATTCCCAAACCTCCGGTAGAAGTTTTTTCAACAACAAAATACCCCAAGGTCAGAATCGACAAACCAAATGACAAGACTGGCAGCAGAACAGAAACAAAAGAAGATAAAAAAAATAACAGTACAATGGCCTAGCCAAGGTAGCGAGTACCCACCCCAATGAAACCCCAAAATCCGAAACGTCCTACATGAGAAGTAGACCCAAAATTTAAACATAATTTCACCCCAAGCCACCCCCCACCCACGCATATCCCAACCACTAAACACAACTTCCCCCAGCCACGATTAAATATACCTAAACAACCGAACAACAAGACAGAAAACACAACCGGAAGTAAGGGAAAGGGTGAGCCAGGCGCCGGGGAAAGGACAAGCGCCACCAGCAATCATACCAGATCCCACTGCCTCAATAGGCCCAGCACTCCAAACCAGCACCGACTGTGCCAACGCCAACACCAGCAAGGTTCACCTCTGATTAATAGAACCAGTGACCCGAAGGTGACCACCACTGGGACCCCTCCCGTACCATGGGGAGCCGCCCGCCTCCGGGCTAGAGCCCCCGACAAGCGAGATAGCACTAGAACCCAAGCCAGAACAACCAACCACAACCAACCACCCACCACCGCCAGAACACACAGTACAGCTGGAGCAAGTCCATGCCAGCAAAATCCACCCCAGCCAACCATAGAATCAATCAACCGGCCAAGGCGCAAAATGGGGAAACGCCGGCTCACCAGGGAGGGAGGACAGGGAGGAAACTAGAACAAAGAACAAATATAAATGTGTGAACCTGAACCTACAACACTTTTAAACACAGTGAACAACAGAAAAGCTACACAATACTAACCTACTAAACTGTTCCTACTCATGAATTTGAGGAGGAAAACGGCCAGGGCTTCCTGCCCCAGGAATCCTAATCCCAGGGAGAGAAGCACTGACAGTTTCCTATCAAAAGAAACCTATGTGAATGTTCAACTTTCAAATAATAAATTTCATTTTAAATCTAATGCAGAAGAAAACTAAAAGATTAAACGTTTACAACCTGGTTTAATGGGAATCTGCTGGAACAGGCGGTGACTTCCAAAGCCAAGGCCGGATTCCCAAAGACGTCTTCGGCCGATAGAAGCTCCAGGATCATCCAGCCATGGTTTGAATTCCACCGACTGAACCAGCAGATCCCCTGTGAACACATCTTGGAGCCCTTCTAAAATCAACTGAAAATAATACAAATATAAAGTGCAGTGTACCAACAATTTTAAAGGTGCAAAAAATTTTATCATTTTAGAACGAAAAATGAGAGGAGGAATTACCCCCTCTTTTAAAATGGAAAATATTTGAAAACAATTTGATCAGAAGCCTTAGCCTGACTTGACCATGGGTCAACTGGTCAAGCCAGGCTACCAAGATTAGAGGTTGGTCGATCCCCATTAAAGCTTCAAAACTTCAAAATCTACTCATATGTACACGGTCGCCAATTTTATGAAAATTTGGTTAAGAGTAGAGAGATTGCTAAGGTTCGTGTTGAGTGTGTGATTTTGAAGTCAAGAATAAAATTAAAACAAAATTGAATTTATTGGGAAGACAGTATAATTTTATACAAACAAAATACAAAATTTGACCGTGTATAAACAATTTCAAATTAAACAACCCCCCAACCCTTCCAACCAACCTCTAACCTGATCCTTCATCTTGAGCTTCCTCCAATTTTGGATTGCAATTTGGCTTCGGCGAAAGTGACCCAAAATGATGAAAATTCCCTCCCTTAAATATTGTCATAACAAATTTGCATATTACGAAAATGCCGAATTTCTAATTTGCATACTCGTTCCGAAGTTCTTAGACTTTTGTAAACAAGGAAATTTCCACACTAGCTATACAGCGTTTTCGGAAAATAAAGGAAAGCCATCTTTGATCATAGTGGCAATGTTTCAGTTTTCACCCCCATAGAAACGCTGGTCTGGGAAAACAAACGGGATAACCCACCGGCATTACCTTTCTTTTTTCCTGGTCGGTACTTAATGGAAAATTTGTATTCTTGTATAAGAATCGCCCAACCGGCAAGCTTGTTGGAAGTATTTTTCATTTTGTTTAACCATACCAGCGGATTGTGATCCGTAAAAATAGTAAATGATTGGCCATAAAGGTAAGGGCGAAAAGTTTTAAGGGCGTCGACAATTACCAGACATTCTTTTTCAGTTGTAGGATAACTCGACTCAGCTCCATTGAGCTGTCTGCTGTGATATGCTATCACTCTTTCGGGACCGTTTATAGTTTGAGATAGCACAGATCCTACACCGATATTGCTTGCGGCGGTGTGAACAATGAAAGGCAGTGACGGCACCGGCATGGATAAGATGGGGCTGTGGAAAGCTTGAGCTTGAGCCTTTCAAAGGCTTCTTGACACTGCTCAGACCACACAAAAGGTAATCCGATGGGAATTTCCCGCGTAGGTTCGAACCCTACTCGCAGCGCCAAATATAAGAGTCCGAAGTTGGCATGTAAAAGGGTAATCGATAAAAGGCTAGGCTCAACTCAGTGAAAGCCACGTCAACATTTACTGCTGTATCAGAACATGCCAGCCGAATCGTTACAATACATCAGGAACACTCGAACAGATCTCTCCAGAATTAATACACGTACACAAAACGACTACTTTTACACATACTGAATGTTTTGTACGTTATTTATAATTTCATACATTATAATAATAATAATAATAATAATAATATACAAATACATACCAAACAGATACTGAATCATGTATAAAACGTTGCACCATTCTAGAACCTAAAATCGCTAGATTAAGCGTAAGTATATGTGGAAGCTTTTTTGGGCACGTCTGTTTGCTTAGGCTGAAATTATTGTAAACCTCCCACCTACTTGAAAGTATGTCCTAAGTGTATAAGAAATGCATTAATTTATTCACTTTATTTAGGAGGCAGCTTTTTGCCCACTTTTTCTGAAGGGGAGAGTCTTACTTAAAACTACTGGAGACACCAAGTTGGTATCCCTAAGGTTTTCTCCTTCGTGCGTGTTTCTGACACCACCATCAAGACTTAGACTTAAAAGTGCGGACAACTTTATATATATGTGAATGTGTGATAATATATATAAGTATGGGTATATCTACTTAGTTATATGATATATTATATTCTTGTCCAGAGAGTAACACACACATATATTTGATTATGTAATCGTTGAGGATTTTGAAATTGTGTGAGTCTTTGGAGCTGATAAATTGGACTTTTTACATCTTTCTCCCATGCCCCTCCCTCCTCCGTTATTATGTCTCTTCTTAAGGTTTGGTTTAAACGTTGTAAAAGCGACTCCACATGGATATATATATATCACCTATGGTGCTGCCGCAAATATGCACGCGTTGACGCGCGGTGTGCCTTAGGAGAAGACGGCCAAGACTCAAATTTTGACGCCTCGCTTGAACGGAGTCCAAAGTTTTCAGCGCTATTTCAACCCAAAGTGGATGAAAATCTGTTTTCCTCGATTGGGTTGTGATTAGGATCAGTTCCCTGGAATAGCCAACCTAAGCTTCAACCTAACCTAACCTCTGTTAATCTCAAAGCTTTCGTTGGGTTTTCGGGTGTTAGCTGTTAGGTTTATGTATTTACCATACGTACATACGATTCTCGAGTACAAGAGAATTTTTAATTCTTGTATATATGCTATATTACTGCGCCATACTTTAGGCTCATAGTAGACCTATCATATGATAGGGATGCACCGGGGCCTGGCCCCGGCTCCGGCCCCGGTTCTGGTAGTCAAGCCCCGGCCCCGGCCCCGGTGGTCAGGCCGCGGCTACGACCGGGGCCTGACCTCAGCTAAATTTTAGAAGTTTTAACTGTCTTTTTTACAATAATTTTGCAACTTTTGATTCCAAAAATGAATAAAAACGAGGAGATAATCACTAGGCTGAACGAAAACTACATTAGTATATATACGTAGTGTTTGCACCTGAGTTTCGTGACCTGTTAACATTTTTAGAAATTGAGTTACTTTCTGCCTTTAAGGCCCCGGTTCCGGTAGTCAGGCCCCGGCCCCAGTGGTCAGGCCCCGGCTACGACCGGGGCCTAATTTCGGCTAAATTTTAGAAGGTTTAACTGTCCTTTTTACTTTATTTTTGCAACTTTTGACTCCAAAAATGAATAAAAACAAGGAGATAATCACTAGGCTGAAGGAAAACTACATTAATATAGTGTTTGCACCAGATTTCCGTGACCTGTTAAATTTTTTAGAAGTTGAGCTACTTTCTGCCTTTAAGGGGGGGCTACGAATTTCCCTAAAAGTTCGATGTTGGAAAAGCTAGCTAGTCTTTTGCCAAAAGAAGGTTTAGTAAAACTTTAAAGTTTGAAAGATTCATGCAGTGTAGCGTCCTGTGGAGCCACAGAAGTTGGTGTTGTCGGTCCAAAGCTCGAATGGCATGTACACAAACTTCGCCTCGCCCTGATCGCTTTAAGCAAGAACGGTACCCAATTCCGGAAAAGACTGAAATTGTGCTTTGAATCGTTTAAAAAATCCTTAGATTCGTGAAAACTTTCTGTGAAACAATCAAGTGCGAAAAATTGGGTGTTGTTGGTCCATACGGGTGGAGGTTAACTAACTTCTAATGAGCTGTGGTTTACCAAATGAACCCAACTTTGCTCCTATTAATATTCCAAGTATCTGTCTTAACTTTTGTAAAAATAACGTGATTTCGTTAATCCCTGCGGTAGCAGTGCTAGATTACATTGTCGATATTGTCGCTGTTATTTGGTGCCATTTCGAGGATGTGAGTCGATTACTCTGAAGTACTGTGGCAGAATCGGCTGATACTTTGCGCTTTGCAGACCAGTGAGTGTACCAGGATGTGCAGAAAGCTAGGTCACTAAACCTCGCTCCAATGTTTAGAAATGTTTTTTAAACCGTGTCAACCGAATATTTTGAAGCGTTATTTTGCGACTTGTATGTTAATTGCAAAGAAGCTTTTAGGCTAATACTTATTTATAGGTCTCCCTCCACAGACAAAAAACTGTCTACCAGTACCCTAATCTCAAAATTGCAAGAATATTGTAATTCAAGATTAATTACTTTCGTGGTTGGTGACTTTAACTATTAATTGGAATGATGCAGATGATATGCCAAGGATTGAAAATGAATTTTTTGTATCCATGATGGAGATGGGTTTCAAACAGTGCATGAATGAGCCTACTCATGACAAAGGAAAACTAATCTAATTTACCAAAATCAACTGTATGCAGATTAAATTGCTCCTTACCAAAATTAGCGAGTATCATCTTCAAGTTCATGGAAAATTTGGACCTTTTTCGAGTTCAAATCTAGCCCCAAAAACTTGTTTTTATAATTTTCAAAAGCAAATTAAAGCTATAAAGTTTTAGAAAATTAATTGGGAAGAAAAACTATAGCGCAAAAAACTAAGATAAGTGGAACTGCAGAAAAATACAGTTAACCGTTAAGCAACGTAAACGTTCCGTTGGTCAGTCAAACTAAAAGCTACATAGACGGCAAAAACGTTGCATAGAAAAAAAAGTAAATCCTACCTCAGAAAAAATTGCCTGGCAACTGGATCAAGAAGCAAGACGAGCAAAACGGAAAGTCGTTTTTCTAAGAGAAGCTAAAACTGCAAAATCCACCGAAGAAAGTTTTGGCGGAGTAAGATCGCGCCTAACACCAAAATCGGACATCATTATATCAAGAATGGTAACGATTTCGAGGGACATGAAAAAGCTGAAATGTGTAACAATATTTTTCTTCAGTTTACGACTGACAAAAATTGCGTTACAAAAACCAGTTTCGCAAACTTCAAAGAAATGTTTTTACGGAAGAAACAGTAATGAAATACTTAAAAAATTTAAAACCAAAATTAAGTAATGGCACTGAAAATTCCACAATTCTTGCTGTAAATTAGCTTTAACTTTGGCTAAACCTTTACGATTATTTATACTCAATGCTTTAAATTGGATCTCTACCTACAGATGGAAGCTTGCAAAAGTCATCCCGATCATAAAAAATCATTAAGAACGGTTTTTGAGAATTAAGACCAGTAGTCTTTTATGTGGTAGTATAAACCAATGGAGGAAATAGTTCTGATGCCATTAGGTCCTATTTGACAGAAACTGTAAATTTACCACAACCAATTTGAATTTAGGCCTAAAAGATCCACAACTGTGCAGCTTTTGGATACCTATAACTTGTGTACTGAAGCTCATATATTACATGATTGATATAATTTTCTTAGATGTGGCAAAAGCCTTTGACACAGTTACACATAATAAGTTAATACAAATTTTGCGATGTTTGGGCATTGAAGGAGCTCTTTTACGTTGGCTTGAAAACTATCTCTCTGAGAGATGTGAGTATGTTGACATTAATGGTAGTAGATCTACAGTACAAAAAGTGACATCAGGGATACCTCAAGGCAGTGTATTAGGTCCAAGGCCGCACCCGGGGGGGGGGTTCAAGGGGTCTAGACCCCCCCCCTTTTGGGATGACAAAATGGAAAATGTTTGCTATTTTTATGGCAAAAACAGCTATTTTTAAAAAATTTTCACGCCTTCGGCGCGATAATTCACTTTTTGCAAGAAATAAACGTTCAATGTACTGTTTTGGGGCAAAAATGCAAAAATTCTTCAACTTCTGGGGGGCTCCGCCCCCCAGACCCCCCGTACGGTTTAACCTTGGACCCCCCCCCTTGTCAAAATCCAGGGTGCGGGCCTGATTAGGTCCAGTAGTATTCTTAAAATACAAAAATGATATTAGCAAACTTCTTAAAACCCTAAAGATACGACTTTGCAGGACTAAACTTTTTAGTATTCTAACCCATTACTTCTCAATACTTATGCAGAACGATTTAAATGCTGTCTTCGAGTGAACTATGCTTAAACAGTTAGTACTAGCAGCAAATAAATGTTATGCAATGTATTCGGGATATGCTAATCCCAGGAACACTTACATGTTGGGTGAACATGCACTGATTGAAACAACTCATTTTCGAGACTTACGTGTTACTATCTCAAGTAATCTGAAGTTTTCGAAATATTGCTCGGAAATAGCTGAAATAGGTTTTAAACGGGTTAATCTGCTTTTTTCTGCTTTTCATTCGAAAAATGTAAGTTTTTTTGAAGCTATATAAAACTTATGTTAGACCTAAATTGGAATATTGTTCAGAAGTTTGGTCACCGCATTTATTAAAAGATATTGATTTGATTGAAAACGTGCAAAGGCGGTTTACCAAAAGATTGCCGGGTTTTACAAACCTCTCATATACTGGTCGATTAATTAAATTAAAATTGCCGTCGCTTGAAGAACGACGTATTGTCCGAGACTTGGTGATGGTATATAAGATACTCCATGGCTTAGTTGAACTTGTGTGAATTTGTTTTTCGAGATTAATATGTATCAAGATACTAGAGGTCATCCTTGGAAACTACTTGTGAAAAGAAATAACATTGATTCTCGTAAGTATTTTTTACTAATAGAATTGTTCCAATATGGAATTCGCTAGACCCTTTTGTTGTTGCAGCGGAAACGTTATCAGGTTTTAAAGACCGCCTCGCTACTGTTTCGCTTTTTTCAATTTGTAAGGGGTAGGGGATTAGTAGTCGGATAATCGGCCCACCCCACCCTTTTCCAATCTCTGTGATTATTGTATGTAACTAGTTGATTTGAGAATCTGTGAATGTAAACGATACTAGACTGCTCTAATTTTTGAAATGTTGTGTTGGTTGGAATAAATCAATAGTAGTAGTAGTAAATGCTAGATTGATTTCTTGAAGTATGGATGGCGATCTGTCCAAAAAGCTCTAAAACCGTTGTAAGCGCATACTGAACGAAGGAAGTGTCATATCGAAAAACGGACTTCATATTCGGATTCAGCAGGTCACATAACCCCTATAAGGACCTTCTCGGCAAAATCGGAGACAAACAATTTTTGACCACATTTTTACTGCGCTTAGCTAGCTTTTCAGGCCAAAAACGAAGGGTTATTTCTTAACAAAAAGTTTACTAGCACACTAACCAGGAAACCAATGCCCTCGAAACTTACAGACAGTTTGCCCCTATTAGAGCATAATATTTGGTAAAAAGCTGGGGCAGGCTAGGGGCTGTCAATTTTATTAGATCGAAAACGGCGCACGGTCACATCCCAACTTTTTGCCAAATTTCAAACTTTGAGCTGTTACAGCTGAAGAAGGAAGCAACGCTCGAAAGCCGGAAAACCTTTAATATTTAGCACTGGTAACAGTTAACATTTATGGCTGACAGTTTCAAACTATGTAGGTCAAACCGTTAATCCACCACAGCTGAAAATACCTTTTTGAAAAATCCCATTTTTCGCACCAAAATTTGTACTTTGGCGTCCTGCCAAAAACAATGTATGGTATATTCTTGCCCACCCTAAACTTTTTTACGTTCATATGTTGGCTAACGTTAGGGGGAAATGCAGCTCTCTCCGACGATGTCGTGCCAACCCGTTCGTAGCCCCCCTCAAGGCCCCGGCCCCTCTATCATATGCATAGGTATTGTGAAGTTAATCTGTCTTTACATAATTGTAACCTTTGAAAGTTTAACACATGTGGTGCTATCAATATAGCTGTAAGCTTTTGCTACTCTGTTGGCAAAAGTTATTTTTTGTGAGCCAACTTGCTGCTACTTCATTTAACGTACAGACATACGTAAGTAAATATACATTCACGCATGCTGAAGTCTGGTTAGGACAGGTATTTTTTGGTCTTAAAACTGGTGGCCAATATATATATATATATTTACGAAAGTTTGTGAGTAAAGAAAACTCTTGGGTTATATAATTATTGTTCGCTCATACTTTTAGTTTTTATTGTTATGTATTGGTCTCTAGAATTTTATAATCCTGGCCGACATCCATTGCTTAGCGGTCCGGGCCGGGCTGAGAAATTCATTAGCTGCGGGCCGGATCGACTCTGAGCGAATGGTGTGAAAACAATAAAATAAACTAAAAATTTACTCACTCTGGTTATGTTGCAGCAAAACTTCATAGTCCCAGGGTTTTTTTTTCAAAATTTTACCTGTGCTTTTTAGTGTGTTTTTTAAGAAAATGTGTGTTTTTTTAAAAAATCTGTGTTTTTCCTAAAATTCGCTTTTCGCAGCATTAACACGTTTTTAACGGTTTTTACAGCATTTTAAACTATATTTTGCATTTTTCGCGTGTTACAGAAGAAGTACAAAGCATATACATGCATGCTCAGTCTTCATAAACGATATTTCAATGTTCTGAACGTTAAATATTTGCATTGATGACGTCTTTCTTGCGCTACAATGGGGGGTCTGGGGGGCGGAGCCCCCCAGACGCTGAGAATTTTTTAAAATTGTGAAAATTTTGGTCTGAAATCCTTCAAATCTTTTACTTTTCGACAGTTTATTTTATTCCAGTCATTTCCAGAATTTGGAAACGTAATTTCATAGAATAATTTGCCTATACAGTCCCTAATGACACCGTTGCTTAGAATAATGAAGACTACACAATAACTAATGCCCAGACGAAAACAAACAGAGGTAAAAATATAGATATATATAGCGGATATTTGCGCCGAAGGCGCAAAATTTTTTGGAAAAACTTAAAAATTAGGCTTAAAATTAATAAAAATTCGCTCCTTCAGGTGAAAATGTGAGTGTGCTTTTTAGTGTGTTTTTTTTAAAATTTTGTGTGTTTTATTAAAAAAAAGTGTGCGAAAACACAATAAAAAACACAAAAAAAAACAGTGCATAGTCCATAGTATAATTTCGCGTTTCCATGCTGCAGTGAGACTTCAGAAATAATATTGTGAGTAAAATTTTGGACATTTGCTTATGGCGGGCCGGGCTGAGTCGAATTTTGTCTGCTTCCGAACCGGACCGATCCAAATAATTTTGCCCGCGTGAACGTGGCCGGGTCGGGCCAAAAAAGCCAGCCGGCCCTTGGTCATCTCTGATAGACATATCCTGGTAGCTGTTTCAAGTTTTTTTACTTTAAAGTAGGGAAGGGATGCATTGGGCCACGTACTTTGTATATGGCAGGCCTGACTTAACTTGAACATTTTCTATAAAATTTTACAGACCTTCACTTAAACCTACGGTCTGTCCGAGTCGAGCACTAAATCGTGCCTGGCTTGGGATGGGACCTAATATTTTTCAGTTATGATTTTTGTTGCTTGGAATTTGGAAATTTTGTTACGTATTTTGTAATTCGATCTTTTGAATATCTTTTGTCTATTGATTTTGGTGTATATAATGCTTAAATTTTTGGCTCGATATATGTACTACCGTACTTTGCAAAATCTCCAGATAAAAATTGTGTACACACAGATCACTCCAATGGGTCCAGTCAGTCAAAAAAGTTGACAATTCGGTTCTCCCTTATCCTAGATTTCATTCGCAAAGTTTAGCAGATTTGACAGGTTTACATATATTTGGTGACAGTGAGACATCAGACAAGTTTTGGGCCAGAAATGTTTTCATCACCCACTCAATTTTTACCTCAGGTAAGCGATATGATAGCAGAGAAAGCTGAATTGCCTTTCCTTAGTTATGCATTCATGGGAAGGGGGCGATTTCAGGACATTTATCTTTCGAGCTGCAGCTGTTGTCAAAAAGCCTTCATACTGGAGCCTGTTAGAGCCCCTTTAGATATATACATATGGTTGGTTACGTAATCAGAAAGCAAACACCCAGTAACAACCCAGTACTGAATAGATCCTTATCACCTTATCAGTGTGTTAGAAATATGTGACTACCTATGTCATAGGCACATGTTTAGTACATGTAACAATTATACTTACCACCCGTTGACACTTCTAAACCTATGTACAACTCCATGCTCTAGCTCAATTTCCATATTAGGTCTTGCTTGGTTCAGTTTCATTCATTCATTTATTCACTCATTTATTCATTCATATTTTCTGATAAAAGTAAAACCCATATATATGCAAAAGGGAGTTTTGGTTTTAATTTAGCTGATAGGAAAATGGGGCTCCCCATATCTCAAAGGAAATGATTTATTTTGCATATATTTTTCCTCTCCTTTAACTTTAAGATACCTCATATATATGAGTGGCTAATTGAAGCCTACCAGTTGAGCTATATATACCTTCGTGGCTGTTGAATTTGGGCTTTATGATGGCTTTCTTTATAAAAATTGGATAGAGTGTGTTAGAGCAGCTTATTATGAGAAAAACGTGTTGAATTTTGCAAAATTCTTATTTTTTATTATTTACTTCCGCGTTTGAAGCCCAGCTAGAATTGCACAGTAAAATTTTATGGGGTTCGAAATGTTTTTGCCCGTTTTATGAGTAGAACAGGTATAATATGAAACAGAAAAGCTTTTAGTGTTTTATGAATGAGAAGAGTTAATGAATGAAATCAGATCATTTAGAGGGAAACCTAATAGTCGTGGGCACTATTCACTGAAAGCAACTGTCGAGATTTAAGAGTAGGATTTGGTGGTAAATGTTGTGTCGCTCTTGGTGATGGGCACCGGATATTTTTTCATATCCGGATATTCACCTATTTTGCGTTAACGGATATCCGGGTATCCGGTTATCCGCCTATATTCCAAACTTAAGCTCAAAGAAATATTTTGATTTAACAGTTACGTAAATCTTCAATTTTTCTCTCAATTTTTTGGTACGCTCCAAATTTCTATCATACAACCACACCACAACTTTTGTTTCAAAAATATTTTCAGAGAAATTTTTGAAAAAATATTTTAAAATTTTTCAGGCAAAAATTTGCTAATTTTTTATTACTTTGAAATGTATTTTTTAAAAATTCAGTCTTTGTAATATATATACTTTAAGGAATATACCGCACATATATAGACGTTACTATTGTTGTTTTTATTAAAATTTGTGATAACATTAACGATTTTTAACACTTTCACCTATTGACTTTTAAAGTCAGGGTCACAGCTTGACTACCATGGCTGGGGTCTGACTACCGGGGCCCCAGCCTGTGTACTATATACATGTATATTTATTGGTATAATAAGTAGAAGGTAAAATAGTAGATGATACTGATGTTAATCATGGTGGATAAAACCCGAATCAAGTCGAATCCGTGAAAAACCTGGAATATTTTTAGTGGGATGGGACACTGGTATACCAATCGAACCTGATATTCTGTAGACATGATATTCTCCCATAAATCCAAGTCTTCCCCTGTGGTTAATACTTTGCCAATTTCTAGCTTCAATTTTACAAAAAGTTTTTCCTAGCTTTGCCGAATATTTTTCTGCAATTGTCGTCAGGTATTTTAGCTTACAGTCACTAAAATTTAGCTGTTTCTTAGCGAAGTTTGCAATGTTTACGCATTATAATCATCCAAATTTTGCTCATTTGATAACATATATATATATATATATATATATATATATATATATATATATATATATATATATATATATATATATATAATATATATATATATATATATATAATGTTCTCGTGCCTCCTCCCTCTTTTTGTGGTTGTGAATGATGGTTTGTTGATTATGTTGAACAGCTTGACTCGTTAATTCCGAATTATATTCGTAGTTTTTCGGCTGCTATACTTTGATTTCGGATTTTAAGTGACACATAATCCATCTTGATTTAACCATTCTTCTAATTTCTAGAGTTTATTTATTGACCTGTGTTCTGATTTGGATGAGTGATTCTCATTTACTTGTTGAATTAGGTAAGGAAAAGATGCTACTGTTGCTGGTCAGCGGTTTTGCTGCTTTGTATATATAACAGGAAATTTGTTTTATCGCTATTGGCTCTTGCTCGCAAAAGCTATGCTCCCATGATGTGCTGGAGATGAGCATTTCTGCCCGTCGGCGCGGCGCGGCCCGGCCCGGGCATGGCCGGGCCGACCTCCATTGGTTAGCGGGCCGGGTCGGGCCGAGAAATTTTTTAACTGCGGGCCGGAGCGGGCCGAAACGGGCCGGATCAACTCTAGAACTCTCATCACTAAAATTAGCTGCACATTTACTGATTCTAGTTATTTTATGACAAAATTTAACATTTCGTGGCATAATTTAGCCTCTCCAGCTTGCATTGGAGCCTTTGAAATAATATTGTTAGTAAAATTTTGGAATTTTTTTTGGCGGGCCGGGCCGGGCCGAATTTTGGAACAGGACCGGGCCAAAAAATTTGCCAGCGGGCCGGGCCAAACAAATCCGGCCCGTGCTCATCTATCCACATGGAAACTACATTTTAAATCTGTAGAGCCTGTCTAATATTAATAATTTTGCATTTCTCCATTTGTACCAAATTGAAGCTCTTGAAAATGACCAGAAGAAAGTATTTTGCAACAAATTGTGACATATTGTAAATGTCAACTAGAACTCACTCACAAAGGCAGTTTTATCACATATATAAAGGATTATGGTTTGAAATTATTTTAATGGAGTTATAATTTCCTCGCATTTTTGCATAGCACTTTTCAAGCATTTTTGAAGCACTAAGTAATCATCGCGAGGTGAGATATATAGGTGGTAAAGTTGCGTTAGGGCGCCTCTGAACATCGGTCATTTCAATTTTGTTGCGTTAGGGCTACTGTTGCGTTAGGGCGCCCTTCTCATGCATTAGGGCTACCTGGTGTTGCGTTAGGGCGCCCTTCTGTTGCGTTAGGGCTACGCAGTGTTGCGTTAGGGCTACGCAGTGTTGCGTTAGGGCGCCCTTATGTTGACAGTGCACAATACACTGTTCCAAACTTTGTATTACTGATATCAAGAGTACCTGATGAATGAATCAAGGACTATTGAAATTTAAGAACAAACATACCTTATACATATAGATTGTACAGAGTACGTAAATGCCACCTTGGTTCTTATTCCATTGTTTTTGTCTTGAAAACTGCCATTTACAGTGTATAATAGCTATAATACGTGAAATATTTAATATAAATTAGTCATTAGGTAGTTTTTAACCATTTTGTTCGTAGAGAATTTATTAAGAGCAAACAATTTGAGAATGTTAGAGGAATTAGGAATTTTTATTAAGTTTTAGAATTCTTTTTTTATAATTCTATAATCCACACATTGACATTTTCAACCTCAAAAATATATATATTGATGTTTTTGATTTGGTGATTTTCCTCAATCTCAAATAGACAACAGTGAAAATTTCAAAACGTGCAACAATAGAATTCATATTTTCTATGCTTAGCACGCGTAGAGACCTCCACTTTGAGGGGCATTATCGATGGATTGAAGCTAATTTCTCCAAAACTCAAATTTTTCCACAGCGACTGTTCTGAAATCTAGGCTAAAGCATGCTATTGTACCAAACTCGAATGAATGTTAGCAACATAATGCGCATTAAAAGCAACAAATACGCGAACCTGAACTAGCACCTTAAAGTTGTAGAGCTACATATAGTCTGCCACTATCTTTTAATTTATTATTGTCTGAACTATTCAACTAACTTAATTTAATTTTGTACTCGGGCGCCCTAACGCAAAACAATAGCGCCCTAACGCAAAACAATAGCGCCCTAACGCAACACAAGGGCGCCCTAACGCAACACAATAGCGCCCTAACGCAACGCTTCTTCTTCTTTAACTTCACTTAAGGGCGCCCTAACACAACAGAGGGGCGCCTTAACGCTACACCTTCCAAAACTGACCAGTTAGCAGTTGTGACTTTAAAGGGCGCCCTAACGCAACAGTAGCCCTAACGCAACATAATCGATATATACCCCTTCATATAAGTTAAATAGAAGTTTAACCAACTAATGTTGACCTTTGCGTACATTGTTGACTTTTGCGTACATTGCCTTCAAGGCAGCTCTAGGACTTCAGCTCACCCGTTACCGCGTAAAGTCTAAGATTTGTAATTAGTCGACACACTGTATTATTGACCTGAGTAAAAACCACTTTATTGAAGGTGCCCCTTTACTGAAGAAAAATTTTTGTTAAACATTTAGTAAATTTTTGCTAATGTCTCCAGAAATATTGGTGGAGAGTAAGCCTTTTTGAGTTGGATCATAGGCTTGGCTTCTGCTCATTATATAGTTTGTTAAATCTTATGACACTGTAGGCTGTAGCTGATATACACCTAGGTTTTTCTCTTTTTTAGGCAGTTCCAGGCCAAATTATGACTTGGGTTTCAGCAGCGAAGACCTCCACATGGCCCGTTCGAACCGACGGCCGGTTCAAATGCCCCAGTCCTATCGATCAAGACTGCTGCCAGAACACGCGGAGCTTTCAACCATGGCTCATGAGAGCAAATCTGTGGAAGAGAAACTGGACTATGTCCTGACCAAAAGCTATCGGTATGAAAGAATGCATATAAAATACATATGTAGAATTTAAAGACAGTATGTACAGTATGAGTCGAGCTGGCTGACTGGTCTACGTGCTGGTCAGAACTTCCGATCTAGCCAACCCAGCTACATATTCATCCTTAACTGGTCGGTAAATGGGTATTACATTGGTGAAAAGGTAACAGGGGGTGTAGATTGCCACCCCGCCCCCTATCACAGATGCAGTCATTATTTGAGGCGACACTCCTTTCTATACGGCTGAGAATCCGGGGAGAGCACTGGCACCACACTGACTTGTGTTCAGGACGGCAGGAGAAAGCCTATTTAACCTAAGCAACCCAATATGCAACGAACTCCACCCTTCCGACGGGAACTCATATTTCCGTTCATTGGCTTCTAGGGATTTGTGATTTGTTAGGTGGTTTTGGCTGGCTCGTCGGAATGGGGGTGAGATGTTAGATAGATTTCCACCCCAGTATTTTTCCAAAAATCCGCTATTAATATTGAACAGTTTTAGTCTATTTATGTATTCTCTCAAAATTTTGTAAAGAATAAAAAATATAGTAAGTGGAAAAGGCTAAAATGGCTGACATTTTCAGCGATGCCAGAAGAAAATTTGACCTTCCCAAATCCCAGGGAAATTTAGTGCGAAATTTAATACTAAAGAAGAAAGCCCAGATAGTGAGTGGTAGTTTCTGTGGAACGTGAATGTGTTTATGAAGGTACAAAACGCAGTCTTGCCTGTTCCGTTTTGTACGAGTAGAATAAGTTTAGCCCTGTCAGTAATGAAATTATTCCCCCACAGTTGTGGTATATAATCCGATACAAACTGTCTTGATGGTGGTGAGCCTTTATTTTGGAAATATTTGTTAGGGTTCACGACCGGGGCCTTGCCTCGGTCCTGGTGGTTTTTGACAGTTTTGGCCTAAATTTAATGAGATTTTGATAAATCAAAATAAATTAAATTAAGTAGGTTAAATTGATCGATTGGGATAAAAACAACACCAGTACTTTTGCCTACATATACCTGAAATTCTCACAAAATCAGATTTTAAACTAATGTTTGTAAATATTCGATTTGTTCCCCAATTTTCAGGGCTCCGTCCCCGGCCTCGGTAGTAGCTGCGCTGCCCCTATTGTTGGTAGCATCTCTAATGTTGTTCATTTTCAGTTGAAGCCTAATTCAAACTGTGCCCTTACTCTTGTACCCATTGATGTTCAGAATTTTCATATTGCAAATTTCTTACATTTTCATTGCCCAGTTTTGTAAAAGGCTGTATCAGTGGCGCACCCCGAGTTTTCTGACAGGGGGGACGGTACCAAAGTTGAAATTTTTCTTTTCAAAATTATTTATTTCTATACATGTTCACATAAATGCTTTGAGAATAAGCATGTAGTAGTTGGTTTCATTGGTTGAGGTTGCTAAATAGAATTAATCATTCCTAAAAACGCGCAGCCCCCCAGAAGTTGAGAATTTTTGGCTAAACGCGGTCTGATATTTATAACGATGTGCAATTATAACTCATGCGTTGGCAGAAAGAAACGTCTACATGATTGAAAGACAGAAACCCCACTCCGCCCCATTATGCTATACCTTCAAAACACACAAAGAATGGTAAATTCGCGCCGAAGGTGCGAAAATTTTTGTTTTTTCTGCTTTTTTTCGTTTCTGCTTCTTAATTTTTTTGACCTTCGAAACCTGACAGGGGGGGGCGGCCCCTTTTGGGCGCGCCCCTGGGCTGTATATATATAACTATTAAACTTATTGATTGTGTTTGCTTAGACTAACCCAAGTGAGTGATTGAGCAAGGGCGTCATGACTTATGAGTAATGTGGAGTAGGGTTATATTTGGATAGCGGATAGCTTTTTAAATTTTTTAATTGATCAACTTTCACTGTGCCTCATACAAATTTTTTAAGTTATTAAAGTTTTTGAAAGTTTTTATTTGTGGTCAAAAAATTAAAAGTTGGGACTTGGTGGGAAAAAGCGCAACAGATCCTAAAAATGGACCGGTTCCTTCAAAATTAGCTAACGTATCTTCAATTTTTATTTGGTGTCAGTTTAACATTTTCAGAAATTATCAAGTCATAACTGTATTGCTATTGTATGTAGGAAAGGGAAGGATTGAGGTAGGGAAAGGAGCGAGAGAGGGTGAGAGAGGTCAAAAGCTATACTTAAGGCCTCGAAAAATAGGTAGGTGAGCCGGTTAGGGTAGATTATCTTATTTTCGTAGCTAGTGTTTCTGTGTGTGCTGTGTGCTGAAGATGGTTGACAGGCTGCCTAAAGTGTTTTTCTCTGAAACAGGTAAAGAGCAAGATTATTACGTAGGTAAAAGCTAAGAAGAAGGAGGTGGCTGCATTTTCACCTGAGAGCTTGTTTCTTAGTCTCCCGTCTGTCTGCCTGTCCATCCACATTGTTCAGTTATATATTATATACGTACAGTACATATACTATACTATAATACGTATATATATAATATTTACGTATAGTTTATATACAACCTTCAGCTTTTATTGCGTGTCTTAAAGCTTTACAGGCCATAATCACTATTTTATGTGAATATGCATTTACTTATCTTACTCAAGTCATTACAGCAAATTATAAGTACAAAACTTCCTTAGTCGTGTTTTTATTATTGCCTTCCTCCGCCATCGTATTTATTTCCTTTCTTGTACTTATAGATTCTATTAGAGCCTTGTCCCGTGATAAATGTCCACTTTCATCTTAACTGAACTGAATCATATGTAACCTTTTCTATGCGTTTTCAGCGTGATCCTTGTATAAAAAGTATTGGCAGTTTGAAGTATTATGCAGAAAGATTGACAGTGTGTGCGTATATATATAACAATGTTGGACCAAATTTAGGAACCCGAGCGAACCGATGCAAGCCCAGTTTTTTGAGTAAAGGTTTGCGAAATTTGTAAATTGCTACGAATTTTTAACTTTTGGCAGTGCCTACGTCACTCCGTATTTGGTGAAACTGTTTTGTACTTGTCCTTGTAATTAGGACATATATAATATATTCGTTGGTTGCACTTTCTGCTGTAGCTTACAGACAAATTGGCGAGCCTAATTTTTTTAATTTAAATGTCCTATAAAGGAACATTACAAGTCAGTCTGTGTTCTCTGTTTTTACTAAAGTTTATTTGTGTTAGCTTACTGGTAAGTAATGATTGCTTACTGGTAAGTAATGATTATGGTCATGCTTTACGGTAGTTTTTCCCTTGTAAGTACAGACCGACGGTCTCTAAATACATATCGGTTTCTCAACACTGCAGAATCAGCCAAAATTTCTTTTTGTGGGATGGTATATATATGTCGTAGTAATTTCTGTATTCAGTAAATACTGTATTTACTGGCCGATTTCAGTAAATACGGTATTTACTAGTAAGAATGGTATTTTCTTTAAACTTCCTATCTTTACACGTAAATACCATTTTTACTGAAACTCGTCCAGTAAATACTGTATTTTCTAGTAAATTCTGTATTTTGTCTTAAACGCCTTTATCTTTGTGTGTGGCTAGGGGTTCAAAGGTCATGCCGACGTCATATTTAAAGCCAAAAGATAGGTCATACATTATCACATTATGTGCAAAGGGGGTGCATGAAGATAAACCCCAGACTTTAAAAATATTAGTTTACAAAACTAAGAAATCGTTTTAATTTTAACAGATCTTTTAAAATCAAGACAGATTGTATGTATTATATAATCATAATCAATTAGGGTTAATTAAAATTAATACATTACTTAATGGTTTTAATCCTACGTACTTTTCGTACTTTAAAAATACACGAATAGCGGTTTAGAACTAAGTAAACTTATAGTGTATCTTAAATTCTGTATAAAATGCAAAATTTATTAGAAGATACAGAAAACGTACGTTTATAATATCTGTTTTGATTTTAAAAACTGAGCTAAAATTAAAATTTCTTAATTTTTTAAACTAATATTTTTAACGTCTGGAGTTTATTTTCATGCACCCCCTTTGCACTACATATTGTGCTAATGTACGACCCATCGTTTGGTTTTAAATATGACGTCGGCATGTACTTTGAACCCCTAGCCACACACAAAGACAAAGTCGTTTGAGACAAAATACAGAATTTACTAGAAAAAACAGTATTTACTGGACGAGTTTCAGTAAAAATGGTATTTACTTGTAAATATAGGAAGTTTAAAGAAAATACCATTCTTACTAGTAAATACCGTATTTACTGAAATCGGCCAGTAAATACAGTATTTACTGAATGCAGAAATTACTACGACATATAGACTACAAGTAGGCCGAGCGGTTCTTAGTGCCCCGCCAAGTCAGCTGTGGCACAAACAAACAAAGTTTCGCAATTTCGTGTTATTTTTCTTTCGACTGTGATCGTTTGAAGGAACGCTTTAAACACAAACCGCAACATGTTCCTCTGTGGTGGCGGTAGTGCGACTTTTCAGTCTGGCAAAATTCCTAATCTCTAATCCCAAGTCGAAGTGCTAGTCCCTAATCGAAACTGAAATTACTTAAGACATCGTTTTATAGTTTTAGCCGGACATACGGATATAGTTGTTTGGTATAATTATAGCAAGCTCGAAAATAGTACGCTAAAGATATTGCTCAAAATGCAGATAATTCAATCACACTATATATATCAAATTTGTGTTAAAACATATTAAAATGTTTTAAGGAATTGCTGCATTTCTTGAACTTGTATGAAATTTTACAATGATCTATGCCCTAGCTAGCTTTAGAAGTCGCAAAAGCTGATGGATTTACCAAGATAAATTTATGGGATTCCTACTCAGACAGCATAATAATTTGATTAAATTTAGCAAAAACGTTACTATCCGTTTGCACTGACATCAGTTCGCTAGCAATAACTGTAAAAGCCATGTCACTTGCAGTTTATTAATGCTCGCACAGCTTTTCACGTTTGATTCCATACTGCCTGCCTGCCTACGCCTACGGCCTCAACTAAGCACTAAATGGAACATCAAAAAGCATTACAAACTGGTTTTTCGAAACTTTTTTCATTGTATCCTAACCACCATATCCTCAAATGAAGTTCAACAGCTTTTTCTCTTGTGGTACAATTGTTGGTTGACATTTTGAACAGCTCTTGTCAGAAAGAAGGGTACGTGTCTCAGCAGAGTTCGAGTGCTTCCTCCTCCTATCACTTCTTCAGACCCTCATATTTCTCTCTTATCATTCATTTCCTCCTTTTCTCCCCTTTTTCTCCCTTCCTCTCTGTCTTCGCTTTTTCCAAGGCTAATTTTCCAAAACTTAACAGATCAGTGCTGCCTCTGCGGGGGTGGAGGTAGAGAGAGGGGAAATAAACTTGCCAATTTATGCTAAACATTTCGTTACATTCTGTCTGGCTGTAGATATATGTATGTGTATTTTGGATGACAAAGATTCAGTTTAATAGTATCTAACCATAACCATCCTGATTTTATTGAGTGAGGCAATAACTCGAAACCTACAAAGTGAAAACGTCTAAACGTCTAACTTTCGAAATGTCTATTTGTTGTGTTGGCAAAACGTACCACGGCATAGAGTAAAAACAAAATGGGCAGTCTATTAAATTGTATGTATACATGCATACATACATATCTTTAAATTCCTCAACCTTTTTGGTTTGGCACAGTTCGGTAGGCGCTTGTCGTTTTGTCCATGAGGCGAAATAGTTAGGCATGAGCAACTTGTACTGTAGCGCTCTAACCATTAAATGCTGGGGAACCTTTAGGAAATGGAATAAGCCTATAAAGACGGGAGGCATCAGCAACCGTGAACCATTGGAACACGGCCTGCCAAAGTGAGAATGGAAGTGGCAAATTCAGAGTTCAGCTCTTCAATTAGGATGGAAAGTGAAGAATTGGGCAAGTTGGGAGTCGAACCACGGCCATCCGTTTATGCTCAGACATGCTACCCCAACACCAATACAGACCACATGGAACAAGGCTATCAGCTGAACGTCTACATATCATGACTAAGAGTAGATGTTTGGGCTTTTCTTGCCACGGTTGTTAAATTTTGGGTCGCGACGTTTCGCCCATCTTTACCTATGGGCGTCTTCAGGCTGGTAGCCCTTAAGAGGGCTGTCGGGATTAGAGGCGGTCGGGGATTTGATCCGGGACCGTACGCGCCACACCTGTGTAATATTACCACTATACTACCACCACTACTAGCACCGAATATCCGGTTATCCGCCTATTCAAAACTTAAAGTCGAGAAAATCTTTCTATTTTTCGCTTAAAATTTCAATTTTTCTGGCAATTTTTCGCTACCCTGTGAATTTCTATCATAAAGCCAAGCTACAACCTTGGTTTTAAAAATATTTTAGAGATAATTTTGAAAAATATTCTTAAAATTTTGAAATTTTTGTTAAAATTCTGCTATTTTTTCTTACTTTGTCTAAAATGTAAACGGATATCCGGATTTCCCGATATTTTTCTCAAATCTGATATTAACCGGATATAAACTGGGCTTATGCTAGGGAATTTTTCTTGGGGGATCTTTGGGGGGCCATAGGGGGGCGAGTCATTCTTGGGGGGCGAAAATTTTTCAAAATTTTTCTTAAAACATGCAAACATTGCGCTATTTCTATAGTAATCGCCAAAAATAAGCGTATTTAGTGCTTAAATAGGCTAAAATTGACTACAAATCTCCGGCGATGCCGGAAAATTTTTGAAAATTTGGCCTTCTGAGCGATTTTTTCAGGGCAAAAGTTGATACCAAAAGGGGCACCCACTTTCTGGGGGGGGGGGGGGCGATTTTTGGGGGGATGGGTGTTTATGGGGGCCCCCCACTAGAATAAGCCCAGATAAAAATTATCCGAATATCCAGATATCCAGTGCTATCACTACTCACTGTTGGACTTGGTCGAACACTGCCATCCTTGTGCAAGGGAAGTAGGCATAGGAAAGATTGATAAGCCTGCAATGGGAGTTCAGCTGATGGTCCCGTGGTGTAGTGGTTAGCATGTCTGCTCCGGAGTCAGAAGGGCCGTGGTTCGATCCCCGGCGGGACCAATTCTTTACTTTCAATGGTGAGTGAAAAGCTGAACCTCCCTCTTCCCTTCTCTCTTCTAGGTCCTGGTTTCGTGGGTACGAGGGTGCCTGACGCCTCCCGTCTTGGGCTTGTCCTTGGTTTCTTCCTGATCCACCAGCCCTGGTAGAAGCGCTACATGTGTCGAGGCTGCCTCAGGACCCGGATTGGACTCCTGTCTCCGGTCCCCCAGTAG
This sequence comes from Trissonchulus latispiculum, assembly GCA_030248195.1. Lineage (NCBI taxonomy): Eukaryota > Metazoa > Nematoda > Enoplea > Enoplida > Ironidae > Trissonchulus > Trissonchulus latispiculum. The sequence continues at coordinate 88,231 of JASAND010031592.1, read as the reverse complement.
TTGCTTCTGGTTGGTTGGATCTAAAGGGGTCTGGAACGTGTGTCGGGGGAGCACGGATCCCTTGGGCTCAGAATGCCCTGCGCTGGATGCGCTCTCGGTTCGATTCCGAGTTGAGTAAGCCGCGGGACGCCTCTTAATTGAAACCCGGGGGAGATGTAAGGGAAGTAGGCATAGGAAAGATTGATAAGCCTGCAATGGGAGTTCAGCTGATGGTCCCGTGGTGTAGTGGTTAGCATGTCTGCTCCGGAGTCAGAAGGGCCGTGGTTCGATCCCCGGCGGGACCAATTCTTTACTTTCAATGGTGAGTGAAAAGCTGAACCTCCCTCTTCCCTTCTCTCTTCTAGGTCCTGGTTTCGTGGGTACGAGGGTGCCTGACGCCTCCCGTCTTGGGCTTGTCCTTGGTTTCTTCCTGATCCGCCAGCCCTGGTAGAAGCGCTACACTTGTCATTCAACGGTTAGACCTGCAGCTAGATAGAAATATATTTTGAGCTTTCCGAACCCCGGACCCGGTACGGCCAAATCTACTTCCAACAGTTTAAAGTTTTCTTACATAACCAATTGGAAGCTCAATCGGTGATTTAAGTTTTGCTGAAATTTGATAGAGTGGAGCATCTAGTCCCTTCCCTCTCCTCTTCAGTATGCTTAATTTTTTCTCTACTTCTTCAGTCTTTTTTCTTTCTCTCTTTTGACGGACAGCTCCGTTCATTCTGTATATAATCTATGACTTAGTTGTTGTCCTAGACACCCACTCTTCTTATTTAGTGTCAAGCAACCTTCTGTTTCTAAGCTGACAGCTTGAATAGCCTGACCCCATCTTCCCCATTCCCACTTGACTCACTGTTGCTTCTGTATTCTATTATTATTATGTATCAATAATGTGTGAAACTTACACCTATGTACAGTCCTACTCTATATGACTTTCTGAGGCTCTTTACTCTATTCAGGATGTGTACTTTAAGTTGAACCTGAACCGCATTAGGCTGCCATTATCTAAGTTGAGGTCTGAAACAGTGTGTGTGGGAGGGTTTTACAACAGTGTTAAGCAGTTAAGTTAAGAAGAAACTCAGTATTTGACACGAGTTGGTGTAGTAGCGTGCGATGAATTGGCAAAACATCACTTTGCTGTGACTCCGCCTTCAGGTGTGAGCCACGTAACCTAGTTTCGTCATTAGCTTTAGATTAAAAACATTAGGTACCTGTCTCAGAGTTTTCCTGGCCGGTTGCGGCTAAAAATGTTTGTCATAACCGATAGGTTTAGCATGAGGTGACAAAATAATATTCGATACCGGGCCGGGCCGGGCCGATATGCTCATCTGCAGTAGATGTGCTGCCGTATCTCTGTTTTCTGCTTTCCTTGGTTTCCATCCAATCTTTTACCTCCTTTACCGTTTAGCGTCGCACAGGCCTCAGAGCCAGAAAAACATCCGCTAAAATGTATAATTCTTTGTCTAACCTGCCTACCTTGCTTGGGTCCTATGTACCATAATAATAATATATATATGTGCTGAACGCGTGCTTTAGGTAGTTTCCTATTCTGAGTAGGAAACCTTTCACTAGAGAGTCGGGGCGTTTTATTTTTCTGTAATAAATTTAGAAGGTCCTATACGTATGTACAATTTCAGTTCTGACGACAAAAAAGAAAGGAGTAATAAATGAATCTGGACGGGGTCATAAAAAAGGGAGAACGAGTCGGCCCATTCCCTCAATTGGCTTTGAACTAAATACGTAACGTAATTTGTGAAACATATTACAGAGATTGATGCTTGGAACTATTGCGGGGGTAACAGATGTGTAACTGATATATAGAGAGAGCTATCTATATATTATATAGGCAATAGTTTATCTTAATTTATATTTTTTCTGTGGTCGTTTAGTTCTCTTGTGTAGATATATATATATATGGTGCTTTTGTGGTGATTTTTGAAAAGCTATAACTTTCGCAATTTTGGGAGTTGGAAAAGCTTTATACATCATTTTAATGCTTATAACCTGTACATTCCCATGAGCTTACAAAACTAGCCAAATTAGCACAAAACTAGCAAAAATTTTCTGGCATACTGACATCTGATAGGCTGAATATAGACCAAAAATTTTTGAACATCGATTTCTCAAAACTGTAGAATCGGCCAAAATTTTTCTTGTGCCATGATATGAAGGACATATGGGCCGAGGGACATGTTTTGAATTTCGCTCAACAAGCCTCAATACTCCAGAAAATCCGGCAAATGTGCGGTGACACGAAATTTTGCAACTTTGTATTAAGTTTTCTCGCAACTGGAGATGTGTTAGCTCAGACCAAGAAAAATGTCCCTCTGCAATGGGGCAAATTTTTATCCAGCCAAAAGTCAGGCAAATCCATTGCGTAGTTTTTGAGAAATCGATGTTCACAACAAAATAATAGCAGTTTTGCCAAAATGGCTTTTCGGCCAAATCTCTAGCTTAAAGCAACCAATCCTAGCTAATAGGCATTGATAAAATGGGCAATTAAACCGCGAATCGATTGAGTATAGATAAACGATTTGGCAGTAATTTTGAATAAACTGATTTCCTCGAAAATGGCCGTTTTTGACCCCAAAATTCGTTTTGGCTTATACTGACTTAACCACTAGAGATAGCTCGAAGGTAGTAAAAGCAAAAATGTTCTTTTTTGTACGCTCTTTCCATCCATAACAACCAATCTGATGTATCTGCTATCTACTGAGAGTATATATAATGTCAAAAACCGAAAATTTCTTATCTTTTTACCTAAAAATGTGGGACTGGTCCCAGAATGTTAAAGAGCACCAAAATCACATATTTGGAAAGTTTCATCTACTTTCATAAAGAATTGAAGCCTATAGATCCAAATTTACACAAAAGGAAACCACCACCTTAAGTGGGTTGTAAAAGTTGGGAACACAGAAACAGTATCGATCAGTCAAGTAAACTGGACAACTACATATAATATCATATTTCTGTGATCTACAGTCTCTACAAATTTCGTGCTCTAAGGCTATTTTAGGCTATAAGATTTTAACATCGTTCCTATAATTCCCCCGCCGCTCAAAATTTTGAAAGCTTAACCCAGTGAGCTTTATCTCCTAATCTCCCAAAGGAGAATTGGTTAGCTTTGATATCTTACTCGCATGATCTAGCGGCGCTGTCTGGTTTTAAGCTGTTAAGATTAAGGTTAAGATAAGTTAAGATTAGGTTAAGTTGAGATATTAAGCAAGTACTGTGATTTGGTAGAATCCATTTGCGTTAGTTTTGGTTCCTTCGGAGACACCATATAAATAAAACAGACAGAGAAAACTGTTCTAGGTAGGTAGTGGTTTTTTGACTTTGTTTTTTTCAAATTCAGGTTGCTTCCAAGCTCAGCTTAATAGTGTAGCAACATGTGGGAATTATTTCTGTTTATAAAACCTGTGTGTCTGTGTAGGCGGATTTATTTGGCGATATCAGTTACCACCCGACTAGAAACCGTTGATATTTTTGTTAATATTTTGGCTATATATTAATTCGTTTGCTTTTGGCATCCTAAGTCCAAAGAAAAACATTGCTGATAAAGCTGTTGCTAACATCTTTTATTAGATACATACATATCCCAGGAGACTGTTTGGCTGATTTGATGACGGCTAAGTTGAACTGTCCATTTTAAGCCGTTTTTTTCCAGAAAAGCTATGATTTGACTGAAATTTTGTCGGTTAAGTCGGAGGATCAGGTATATGCAATCCCAAAAGTATTAAAATTTTAATAAATCTTTGAAGTCTTTGATTTTATGACCTCAGTTTGAAAGAGACAGAAAATCATCAAAAGTTAGAAGGCGACAACAGAATACCATCAGACCTACTATAAGGCCGGAAGAACTGTGGAAAAATCCCTGAAATATTTAACCGCCAAAAATAACATACTACACAGAAAACTTACATAATAGAAAGGAAATTATATACATCTAAAGCTTTTAACCTGCTATTTCTTTAGGCTTCGTGCTAATTCTGAAAGTCTTGCTTGAGGTACAGACGACATACAAAATATAATGATATATATAATATGTGTTCATATGCAGGGTAAAAGCGGCTTCAGTCTGACTTTCCTAATAAAAATGTTTCTTTTTTCGCAACATTTTTGCTAGGTAATTTTTGTCCTCAAGTCTATGCGTAGGTTCCTCCTTTCCATCCAACTGAATTTATTTGTATCTATCTACTTAATGCTTAGCCCTTCGCACAAGACAGAGACTGTATATATCTTTTAATCAACTGAATTCAAACAGCTAAGTCTCGTCACTCCTCACTTTATTAAGTCAGATCAAATCCCTAAAGCAAATGTTAGAACGACCCTGTGACAGTTTATGTACATGGGGGGGGGGGGGGGTTAGTGGTTGGCGTATAATATTTTTTGCCAAATTTGTGCATATACCAGTACCTTACACTTGTACCTAATGGCATGTAATATAGTTTTGCTCAACTTGTGCCTTAATGTTTCGGAAGTCTGCACTGATGTTTTGTCTTTTGAGCCTTGAAAATTTCTGCCAATTTCACTTTGACTTGTCACTACCTGTACTTTCGTGTACCGAAGAGTCCGAAATAGTTTTCTTGAGTTCTAGTGATCAAGATCACATCACAAAACATCATACTTGAGCAAAGGAGAGCCGACACCCGGAATCCGGCAAAAATTCTACTTTCCTGTTCTTGTTCATGCTTAGACCTCCAGGGAGGCGTGGAGGGATAATCCCCAGCAGCATCAACCGCAGCAAGGGATTCTTCTACTGCGCAACTTCCACATCAGGCTTATCAATATTTCCAATTCCTGCTTCGCTTTCAAACCTAATGAAAGTGGCACTGGTTCGAGCCAAAGTTGGCCGAGTGCCAAAATGACAATTTTTTGGTAGCATTGGGGTATATTGCCTACTAACATAGGGACACTGGGCCAAAATGCCCAAATCATTCTAATATATACTTCACTAGAACATCCACTTCCAGTTAACGTTATAGTAATCGAGAAAAACAAGAAAAACAACCGCACTGTAATCTATCGTCTAGTGCAACGAATTGAAGTTTCTAATTTAGAACGAAAAGTAAAGTATATACTTGTAGTATATACTTACTACTCGACTACTTATCGATGGGAGCATTTTTACTTCTCCCGGACTTTTAATTAGCTGGCACCAGGAGAACATGGTCTCCAGAAGGCCGCGCAAACACCTTCCGAGTTTCACCTTTAGCTATGGGTCTGCCTGCAAGTGTTTTGTTTAATTTAAATTAAAATTAAATTATGTCGGAGTCTGCTTACCACACGACCGTTCTGCATTTTATGCATTCAATATCATGTACCGGTGTTTGGATTTCATACGCTTGTCTGCTTTGCTTTACTGCATTTTGTAGTTATGCAAGCAAGTCTGCAAAAATAGTCTACAATGCATTTCACACCAAAGTCTGCTTTTTGTACCACGATCTGCAAGTCCGCACTCCGCACTAAAGTTTGCATTTTATACTTTTAGTACGAGCGCTTCTGATTTTTATACCCTAGTCTGCGTCTGCATTTTAAACTGACCCTTCGTCGAACGTTCGAAACAATTAGCATATTAAACTGTACATCAAGAATCAACCCATTTATGGATTATATATGTTTTCCGACTTCTTTGCTATTGTTCTCCTCCTTAGAAGAAAGATGTTACGCAATAACCTTCTATTGCAGCTTACATAAGTTATTAATAGGTGGAACGCTCCTTCGTTGACTATCAAAAATATTTATCAGGTTTTTGACACTGCAATTATTTTTGATTTCCCTCCACACGTTGTTTCAGATTTTAAAGTAAGATATTAAGGTGATTTTGAATGCACTTATACATGTAGTACATATAGCTAAAATATGTATAGTCTACACCTTACTAAGCCTAACAGATAGGCTGATTATGTAAGATCTTATCCTTTTTTATTACCCGCTGCTCAAAGTCGTTATCATAATTTCAGGATACCTTAATGCTTTGTCAGAGTGCGCTACCTTAATTAACTCTCTGCTAATTAAATGCGTGTCATTGCTTCGGGGAGAAAGGATTTATATAAGAGTCTTACAATATAGTGCGTACATACATACAATATACTGTATGCACCTGTGATGTGATATAAGCTACAATATACGCCTGCTACGTAGTAGCCGAATATTATGTTTTTAGTCTACTTTTATTCATTATTATACTAATACTTCGGCTCACTACTGATGCTGGATTTTCGTATTCTACATAATTATTAATTAAGGATATGCTTAATATCCATCCAATACAGAGAGATTGATAAAGTAATTATACGCCATCTTATATATGATACATAGCCTTAAGAAAGCCCTTCAGCCCAAAGAGAAAGAGCCTCTCTATCGTACCAAGTCGGACACCACGTCCCAATCATCGCTTGGTGGATGCGGAGGAGGTGGTGGAGGCGGCGGAAATCGAAATAACGGAAATGTCGGAAAGGAGGGAAATCTTCTGACCGAAAAATCGGACCGATCCAACAGCGCCTACCTGGATGTCCCGTCCATGGCGGTGACGGAACCGGAAAAAGATCGGGACCGGGCCCGGAACCGATCCCGATCTTGGGATGTGGCTCTGTGGAGCGGAAAACAGGTGATTCAGTTGGGGCGGATGTTGACCAGCTCCCTGAATCTGGGCGGAAGCCGAAACCGGGGCGGCACAGAATCCGGTTCCGGCTCTGGCGGTTCCGGTGGGACCCGGGGCAGCCCAATGCTACCTAGTGATCAGTTCTGTGTCCACTGTGAGTATCTTTGTCAGTTGACCGGAGTCCGGCTGCCCAAATCTGCCACCATTGACAGCCAGGCTTCGGTGGACTTTGGCTCGGAGTTTGTCCCACCTCCGGCTACCGGAACCGATTCCGGCAACGGAAATCCCAAAATCGTGATCTCTCAGGCATCCAAATCCGCCTCCAGTCCCATCCAGGATTCCTTCCCTTCTTCGCCACCCCCTGGTCAGGATCCCACCTCGGTCCCGGTGTCCAGTGATGAAAGTGGGACCTCGTCTTCGGCAACGTCCATTGAAAGCCTACCGGATCCCTACTATCGAATTGGATACGGGATGATGATGGGAGTGGGATCCCATTTCCCAGTCAAATCCATCTCGTCCCATTTCAGCCAATTTCACAACCAATCCCCAGTTTCTTCCGTCTATTCAGAAACAAACGGTCAATCCTCCAGTCAAAATCTGGCCGGCTACGGACTGGCTGCCATCAGTCGCCTATCCCTGTTGGACAGTACCTCTCGGGTTCCATCCCTGGAAAATCTGTTCCAATTTCCCAATTCCACCGAAATTACGTCTCGCCAACAGCGGGCCTTTTCCCTGGACATTGGAAATGTGCTGGAAGAGTTTAGCCTACAGCCGGGCGCGAAACGAAATCGCTCTCGTTCCTATGACTGGCTGGGTCAGCCGTTTGGTCAGTATCGAAAATTCAGGGCCTTCAGCTTATGGTGAGTCAAGATTGAAGATTGAGGGGGGAGGGGTTTGATTTTTAGTTCTGTGTCCCGTAATTTTGTCCCGTAATTAAAGTTGGTCTCGGAAAAGACGTGTTAGTGTTAACTGTTAATAACGTCCGAACTATTATCTGTCGTACGCATGGTCATACCCACTTTCAGTTCATTTGTTGATGTGCACCGACTTTTAACCCTGGGGACACAGAACCCGGATACCACGACCACAAAACTGAATCAAATTAACTAAAATTTGGTGTGGTACGTTTTGGACCACGCTAAGCTAAAATTGCAAGCTTAAGATATAAGCTTATATTAAGCTAATGAAAGAAAGCCACCTGAAAGCTTAATCGAAAAATGGACTGCAGATTGTGTCTATACGACCACGAAAACCCTATTTAACTTTTAAGTAAATTGGGGACAAAACATTTTTCGGATTTTTCGGTTATGCACTTAATGACATAAAACGCAATATCTACTTCTAAAAACTCGTTGCTAGCAGCCAGGCTTAATATTATCTATCAGGCAACCCTAACTTAGTGATGGACCAACATTGCTAGGAATTTAAGTTTTTTGTCTACAAAATCTAAATTTCTCCTGTAATTTATTATTTAATCGTCTTCCGTGTTAATTTGCAATGATAAAATACACATTTTGCTATATTTACCTTCAAGAAATTGAGTGTTTTACTTATGATGGATGGCAAAATCGCACAAAAGTGTTCAGGGGCCATCCATTTCAGGTGTAGTCTTTTGCAAATGCACACTTGTGAAAGTGTCTGGAATGTCCACATTTCATAATATCACGAAACTGTTGTTTGTGGACCCTAATTTTTTCCGCATGATTTGCTCCCATAGGAATATTTGCCATCATTCCTCCACAGGGGCAGGTCATATGGCGTTTTTCGGCAGCGGTTCAACAGTTCAAATGGGTAAACGAATAGTTGTTATTTTTGTTTAAATCAAAATATTGAAACTGCGGGGGAAACACCGTTGTTCCCCCCTCTGGTGGAAAAAGAAGTGTGGAGGAAAAAAGATGGTCACTATTTCTCAACATTGTGAATTAGCAAAATCCGACTAGTCCACAAAATTTGAAAAATGTCTAGGTTTTTGGGTGTCAATTGCGGACCCATGCCACACAAACGCTTGATCGACAGGAATGGTTATTTGTATTGTGATCTTAAAGTACAAGACTCTAACTTTCATTTGCGCTAGATTTTGTATCTCTATCTTATGCCAGTCGAGCAGGGTGACCCATTGTTTTTCTCCCACTTTGTCCCCCCCCCCGACTAATATATCATTTGTTGCTTTCATTTTTGTGTCTCTCTCCCCCTTCATTGCTAGTCTCAGACTGGATTAGTTGTATAGCTTACTTTTGACAGGTAAATTATTGAGTCTCGTTTGTCCTCCCAGTTTTCCAATTATACTAGACGTGTGAATGGGGACCTTTTGTTAATTATAGTCGCAAACCGCATTAATGGTCTGTTATGACGTCATTTTTGTAGTACGAGAAATGGGTGTAATCAGATTATTATATATTGACATGTTTGAGAGGCTAAACAATTCAAACCATTGCGGATATTCCACAATTGATTTGGCAATTGACGCAATTGTAATGTTATGCGTACGATTGGACAGCTATTTTTTGTACAATACGTAATGCTTTGATTACTGTAAGCGCATACTTCAGTATAGACTAACGTTGTATATCTGCAGTCATACAGTTTGGGCTATGTGCGTCTGTGCACAAAGCGATAAGGAGCCTGTTGTATACGTTTGTAAATAGATTTGAGATTGTATGCGGCATTAAAGTGTGCTTGCTTGGCTTTCAACAGTGGGACTGGAAGTTAGCAAAACTTTTTTGTTGCTATTTACGAATTTGCGTGGGCCCTCACAATAGTGTGCGACGTGTGCGTTTTCTAAGTCTAACTTAACCATTCATGAAACTGGTTGATTGCAGGAAAGCCATAAATCGAGCCTCCGTCGGCGAATCAGTGGAGGATGAACAGCGAAGAGAATCACTGTTACTCCTGGCTCGAGATCACTCAAAATATTGGAGCGTAAGTATTTATTGAACAGGAAGCATTTGGCTTAATCGGTAGAGCATCGGTCTAGTAGACCGAAGGTTGTGGGTTCGATTCTCGTCTGGGGTCCGAATTTTTGCCAGCAAAGCTGCTGTAGTGACGCATCTTTCTTTTGTGTTCTTTCTGTCCTTTTTAATTTAGTTAACAACTAGGTAGTAAATTAGTTATATATAGTCCTCCTCGAATTGATCATACACAACTACTCCGCTCGCTCGTTTCTGTTTATCTGTTCAACTGAAAAAGCAGAGAAAAATGGTCTGACTCTGACGTTACATCGCAAAATTGAATCTTTACTGCTTCGGACCTTCTGCGTTCTTCAAGGTTTGGATCAATAAATATTGACTTTGTGTAGAATTTATTACAGTAATGTTTACATGTGGCGCTATAAAAAATTGTGCAAAGCTTTTTTCTTTTCAGGAGACTGCTCAATCCGGTGAACATATTTGGATAGAAACGGCTTCTTCTGGTGAATGCTATGTCAAAGAATCTTTATGTGTCGTAAGTTGTCACTCACTACGTCGTGCGACTTTTTAGACATATATTTGTTAAAAGAGGAGAGAGATACAAAAATTGCTCCCGAATCCGGATTTCTTGCTTAGCTGTTATCTTAATATCTTTTGCTAAAATAGAGCAGTCGATCATCTAAATTAATTTTGTTTCGGTTGCTTTTTGTATAACATTCCTAGTCTAGCAATTTAGAACCAAAGGAAATTTATAAAAAAAACAGGTAGCTTTATTTCAAAACTTTTTAATTTATTATTTTTAAAACAGGTTTCTCTGTAGGGTCAGTACTAAAGTTTTAAGGTGCTGGTTTCCTTTCGGGTATGTTTGACTCATACGGCTTTAATCCTTTACGTAAATGGCTAAAACTTACGAAATATCCTATTTCGTGCTCTTTAACATTCTCGGACCAGTCCCGTATTTTTAGGTCAAAAGATAAGAAAATTTTGGTTTTGGGCCTTAGGCTCCCAGTAGGTAGACAAGACACGGGATTGGTTATTATGGCTGGAAAGAGGACACGAAAATGTACATTTTTGCTCTTACAACCTTTGAGCTATCTCCAGTGGTTAAGTCAGTATAAGCAAAAAACTGTTTTTAGGGTCAAAAATGGCCATTTTCGAGGAAATAAGTTTTTTCAAAATTACTACCACATGTTAAGGACAAAGCTGGCTTATTTATGCTCAATCGATGCAGCGTCCAAATGCACATTTTATGAATGCCTATTAGGCGGGCTTTATTGTTCTATCCTAGAGATGGCCGAAAAACCATTTTGGCAAAACTGCAACTATTTTGTTTCGAACATCGATTTCTCAAAAACTACTCGACGGATTCCGGAGATTTTTTCCAGAATCGAAACTCACACTTCTGCGGAGGGACGTTTTTCTTGGTTTGGGCTAAAACGTATCTAGTAGCAAGAAAACTCAATATGAAGTTGCGAAATTTCGTGTTACAGTGCATTTGGCCGATTTTCTCGACCGTTAAGACCTGATGAGCCAAATCCATATGTCCTTCATATAGTGACACAAAAAGAACTTTTGGCCGATTCTTCAGTTTTGAGAAATCGATGTTAAAAAATTTTCGGTCGATGTTCAACCTGTCAGATGTCAGTATGTTAGAAAATTTTTAATAATTTTTGCTAATTTTGCTAGTTTCGTAAGCTCATGTGGATGTAGAGATACTAAGCTTTAAAACGATGTATTAAGCTCATTCCAACTCCCAAAATTGCGAAAGTTATAGCGTTTCAAAAAATCAGCACAAAAGCACTGCACAAAAGGATACCACCACCTTAAGTTATTTGAATTCACTATTTGCCATACAGCTTAATCAGAACAAGCATTCAGTGCTTACAATCTGACCTTTTAGTTGACCTTTTCCAGCTGTTTTTAATTGACAGTTTTCAACATTTTCCCATTTAATCTCTTTGAAAGTTTGAAACGCCGTAATTCCCAGCTTTAAGCTGTCAGTTGCACTTGTATGTACCTATTAAAGAAAACTAGCTCAAGCCTGACAGAATACGTGGGCTTTTTGAATTTTGGTATCATTTTGATAATGAATTATTTTTTGCCTAACAATTCTGTTATTTATTGTTGATTATTATTTTTATTTATTTTTAGAAAACCGGTGAACGGAGAAAATGCTCAGCATGCCATGTTGTGGTGCATACAGCGTGCCTTAGCGAGTTCAATAAGGTATTTTGATAGGTTAGCCTAACAAATCTTGTATATAACTTTCAGTACATTTCCACAGGTTTTGTCATAATCTACATATTGTTTGAATAATGCTTTTTATTTATTTTTTGTATTTTTTCAGATGAACTTCACCTGCAAGCCAACGTATCGTGAGGCTTTGAGCAAATTTCAAAAGGACCAACAGGTTAGGAAGATCCCCGTTATTTGATCCATGTTAGGTCAAACTAGGGTAGGGTGGGTGAGGATTGGGTTTCTCTTGCATTATGTAAATTTCCTGCACGATCCGTTAAGTTTACTCATATGTTTATTAAAGAATTGCCTAAATACCTGAACACCAAAGGTCGAATATCACTTCACTGAATCTTATCTTGTTTCAGGTTGGTTACCACTTTGTGAAGTTTGAGTCTATGAAACTTAGTAAAATACTGTTGTCTATTTGACTAGTAGGTTAAAATCCTAAGTTACGGGTGAATACAGGTGGTGTGTGATGTTGGAGAACTGGACGAACCTGACCGGCTGAAACACAATTTAGCAATTACAACGGTTTATTAAATTTCACGCAAACTCAATGACAGCAGTTAGAAAAATATAAAAGCTCAGACAAAACAAAGAAACTTGGACAAATTAGAGCAAGCACCAAACCCCCGGAAAGAGCCGACAAGCGATGAAGAACCCTACCCAAGTTCGACAATAATTCCCCCAGAATTCGAACCCAACTGCTCAAGTCCAAAACTTCGAATACAGCTACCTCGAATCTACCCAAAGATGTCGAATAATGCCTATTAGCTAACTGACCTGTGAATTTAGACAGAAGAACAGAAAAACACTTAGCGTTTGACAAAATGTATCACTAAATTACTTAGGCTTAGCATCTCAGTCATAATTTATATCTTTCCTCCCGGTGCTAACTTCACAACTTGTAAATGCAATGTTGCCAAAAAATTTATTTGAAGCTAAAATTGTTTTTTTAAAACTTGAGGTGTGAAATACAAAACTTTGGAAACGTTTTGAATATTTTAGTCTTAAATCCCATCTTTAAGAAATTTTCTTGTTCCTTGTAGCCAAGTTTCAGAACAATGGTTGAAGCCTGTGTGTGTTTGTGGATTCTACCAAAAATCTAAATTTGCGTTATGCTTGTTGCTCAATTTGTTGATTTTACAGCTGGCACATGAACCATATTTTGCTGTTTTCTTCTTAGTCAAAACTATGTTCCGATCCTTTAGATCCGCCTCGCTTCGGCCTTTTGCTGGAAGTTTCGTGAATGCATGAAATTACAGAATTTGTCAGTTCAAATCGCTTCATTTTTATTGTTGTAATTTCAGCTCAGGCCGGTTCATCATCACTGGGTTCACAAGCGAAGACAGGACGGAAAGTGCAAATGCTGTGGTCGCAGTTTTCAGCAAAAATTATTCAATAAAGTATGTATCGTTTGGATTATCATCAGTTTACCGAAACTTCTCGTAATATGTTTATTCAATTCGTTTCTAGTAAAATGGACTAGAAATTAAATTGACTGGTTAAGGGGGGGGTCCACTTTAGGGTCATTTTTTCGACCATCTCCGATTTTTCTCATTTTCACATATTTTATTGTCCAAGTGGGATATTTTAACGAGTTTATAAAATTTAAGTTGGATCTCTTACGGTTGTTGAGAAAATTCACCTCAAAGTAGAGGTATGCGTGTGTTAAACATAGGAAATCGAAAAAGTGTCGATTATAATTCTGCGCCAAAAAAATCTCGAAACCGGTGTAAGATACCGGGTAACATTTGGTATCGATTTAAACCTCTAAACAGATACTGTGTCACTGTGGAATTAGAATTTTAAATAAGGCCTTCAAAAAATTTTAATGAATTTTTGAAGTCAGCGAACTGCCGAAAATCGCTAAAATCTGTCGTTTTTGGTGACCAAAAATGGGGGTCACTAAGTTTGACTGCATATTATAAAAAATAGAAGTCCTAACTAAAAGTTCTAATTCCATAGTGACACAGTATATGTATAGTGCTTTCGAACGATACCCAATGTTACTTCGAATCTTTTGCCAGTGTCGAGATTTTTTTGGCGCAGAAATTAGTTTTTTCTGCAAAATTGCGAAAATTGCTGTTTTTTTCGAAAGATAGGCATTTTACGACCAAGCTATATTGCGAAATTGCATTTTTTGCATTTCATCATATTTATTCATGCCTTAGAATCAATTTGTTGCATGAATTATGCCGACAGCTATGTCCAGTACTTCTCAGTGCGCCAATCGGGAACCTCAGACCCCGAAATTCACAAAACAGCGATTTTTCAAAATTTTCAAAATATGGCATATTATATATCAATCGAAAGCTCTTAGTGCAGGGATGAATTCTTCTCATAGAACTATGGCTTGGAAATGCTTCTATTTTAAGTTAAGCGCTCTTAAATGTTTCATTACATCGGGGAGAACAGGGGCCTTGTTTCATCGGAAAATCATTTAAGGAAGCTTCTGATCATGCTTATCTGGCTTGAATCTGTTCTAAAATGTTTTTATTAATTGTTTTTAAATGTGCATAACAAAATAAGCTAAATATATGCAGTTGATTTGCGCAAACTTGCTTCAGTTGTCTGCAGCACCCTCATTTTCGCTGATATTCAAATTGTACTCAATGAATGGCTCATAACTTACGGAGAACTGAACGAAACAACTCAAAATTTAAACTTGAAATATACGACATATATGGCTAGATTATGTGTGAAAATGAGCGGAATCCGTGGTCCAAAAATTTTTCACGATGGACCCCCCTCAATCACGTTTCTAGAATCCGCTGGATTTACTTCATCTTTCTATGTCTTGATGTTCCAATTTAGTTTTAGCTTGCTTAACTTAACATGTATATATATTAACAGTTAACCAATGCCAAATGCCGTTACCATAACATAGTCGTCTAGCTCCAGTCGATTTTAGCGCTGTGCGATTATGAATTGCGATTCCTAGTCAAATTCTAACATACAAACAAACAAGCAACCAAATATAATTTATATAGTGTTTCAGCAGCCATTAATTTTTTAGATCGTGGATTTTCAAAGTTCTATTTTTTACTTTAATTTTTAGGAAATTGTTGCCATCGGCTGCAGCTGGTGCAAGGAAGCCTATCACAACAAGTATGGCTGTTTTGCCATGTCCAAAATTGAGGAGACCTGCTCCCTTGGTCCGCTGGCGGATTTGATTGTGCCTCCCAACTGGATTCTTCGGCTTCCGCGAAAAGTCTCCACAATTCGAAAACGGGTCACTACCGGAATGTCCCGGAGAAAGAAGCGCTCAAGAAAGGTTGTTAGGAATGACACTGTGTTCAGTGTTTAATACACATGTTTTAATTAAAATGCATAGACATGAGTCTTGAAATTTGCTTTCGAAGGCTGTAAAGTCTGTGGACATTCTTGCTCAGCAAGCTGAAAGAGTTAAAATTAACTCAATCCTTTTTGTGCAGAACGCTGAAAGACTGCAGCCAGTTCCGTTTAGCTTGAGTGCTGGGTTGTACCAAATAAACCTTTTAATTTGGTTCTTCACCCGATCGTGAAATGTCAACAACTTTCGCAATTGGATGCAAGGAGTCGAGTCGAGTCATCGGCTTTGCTGTTAAGACGGATAGATAGATTTTCGTTTAGTTTTGTGTTGTGCACAAAGATTTATGCACCTGAGGGATGGATGGATTTGTGCTAATGTTAAATCGTAGCTACATAACTTACTGTAGTTCTTTCCTTTCTATGCTTCAGGATCGAATGTTTATTGTGAGACCTCCGTCTGGTGCTCAATTCAGCTCTAACTGTCCCCGATTTCCCCTCCTGATTTTTGTAAATCCTCGTTCCGGGGGAAATAAAGGAGCCAAACTATTGCACAATTTTTGGTGGTTTGTCAATCCTAGACAAGTCTTTGATATTAATGCATTGAATGGACCAAAATATGGGTATGAAAATGAATGAACTAAGCTATGACTGCTTTCTATTGCTCTAGGTTTTTGTAGAAATGAAAAGCCTTCTTACACATTTTTCACGTCCTTATCAGCGGCCTAGGCAGAATTGATTTCAGTTTTTTGTTTTTAATCTGTCTTTGTGTGTAAAATTATCTGATAATTTAAATTTAAAATTATTATTTAATACATTATTATTTGTGTTTTATGTCTGTTTTAGCCTTGAAATGTATCGGAAGGTACCCAACCTTCGAGTGCTAGTCTGTGGTGGTGATGGGACGGTGGGTTGGGTTCTGTCCACATTGGATCTGCTAAAGTGGCCCTCCTATCCCCCTGTCGCCATTCTTCCCTTGGGTACTGGCAATGACCTTGCCAATACACTCGGATGGGGCAGAGTAAGCATAAATGAGTACTACTAACCAGATTTGAAATTCTGCTGTAATCGTCGAACGAACGGCCATTGAGCCGTACCCAGAACCTTTGACATTGATAATGTTGTAAAGAAAGATAATCCTAAACTGCGAGATACACTCTGTTGAAGATAACTCCAGCTTTGCAGATAACTCCAGCTTAAGTACTGGCAATTCTATTTGTTATAAACTGATATTTCTTAATCTAACTTGTTGTCTTCCGAAGGAGAAACTGTTGACACATTTCTGAACTTGTTTAATTACTGTTCAGCATGATGTAATTATCTAATATCAAGAGTACATAATAGAATAAGAGTATGAAACTCTTACGCTGCTATGTACTAAACATGCTGGACATGCTCGGGTCGCTAACTCGGGACCCCCCCCCCCGAAAGTCTCGGGGGGGTCCCACCCTACACTAATTACATGCTTTCATATAAGTGTGTGTCTGCTCGCTGATTCGCTAATTAGCTTACGATAGGCATTTTGTTAGTAATTTTAATTAATTAATTATAACTTTAATTAGGTTAATTCAATTAAAAAACTAATTCGACAACTTTGTAGCATTTTTTCTGCTCTTTCCAACGATATAAAAATTGTTGCACAAAACAAAAATTCGTAGGAATGTAGTCTGCAACAATTTTTATATCGTTGGAAAGAGCAGAAAAAATGCTACAAAGTTGTGGAATTAGTTTTTTAATTACATTAAACTAATAAAAGTTATAATTAATTAATTAAAAATTACTAATAAAATGCCTATCGTAAGGCTAAGCTAATTAGCGAATCAGCGAGCAGACACACACTTATATGAAAGCATGTAATTAGTGTAGGGTGGGACCCCCCCCCCGAGACTTTCGGGGGGGGGGGGGTTCCGAGTTAGCGAACCGAGCATGTCCAGCATGTTTAGTACATAGCAGCGTAAGAGTTTCATACTCTTATTCTATTATGTACTCTTGCTAATATTTATATTTTTATTCTATTTCAGTCCTACAGTGGAGAGCCCATTTGCAAACTTTTGACCACCGTTGCTGACGAGACTGCCGTCACTCTGTTGGACAGGTGACTCTTTTTTTAATTTTCCTTGGTTTTTAAAATCATAATTTGTTTCTCCATGTCCTTACCATATGCTATTTTTAAAAAAACTGGAACAGACTGGACTGATCAGCTTGTTTTGGTATAATTTTTATACAGGAAATCCTCTAATTAAAACATCCCCACCTGCATCTTAGAGTTATTCCAAATTAAATCCAAATTAATCTTTGCCAAGTGTAAAACTTCTTATTTTTTAACCGTTCGATTGAACTTAACTGGTATATACATTTAAAACGTATTGAATTAGTTTTAAAACCCGTTTCAATAACTGCCAGAAAACGTGTCATTCCCCTAGTTTTATTTTCTTTTAATTATTGTGAGGTGTTGTGCCATTTATTCTGATCTATGTTCTTCATAGCGTCGCTTCATTTCTACTGTTAGATGGTTGGTCTTATCTTGCCAATTCGTCTGTTTTTATGCCCTTGCTGCTAGCTTAATGACGCCCATAGGAAACGTGCGAAACTTCCCGACCCCATGGTTTCTAATTTAACAGCTCCGCTGTGGCAACATAAGCCAATCATTTCGCAAACAGTATAGTGTTTGCAACAAGAAAATGAAGTAAACAGAGCAATTCAGACGAATCGAAGCATTAATCATAAAGAAATAATGAAAAGCACCTGCTGCAGTCACTAAGGCAAAGCCTTGGATGCAGGAAAGAGCTAAAGAGAGCGATTTATTAAACCCTGGAGGTTGTGTAGTTTAGGTGGCGAATTGAGGTGATACCCAACGGAGAGGCTGAGGACGAGTCTTCCACGGAGCATCATTCATCCAGCTGTCTCCCTTTGGCTGTGATGAACAACTACTTCTCTCTGGGCGCTGATGCTCAAGTCGCCTGGGAATTCCACAAGTCTCGGGCTGCCAATCCAGAAATGTTCAACAGTCGATTCAGAAATAGACTCTTTTACGGGGGGTTTGGAACCAAAGACTTGTTCAAACGTTCCTGGCGAGACCTGTCTGAACATGTTCATATTTGGGTATCTTCGTGCTTTTTAAATGACTAAAATACGTTTTTCAAATTTCCAATTTCTGAGGTTTCTGAACAGATTTCATGTAATTCTTACTATGTAAGCTCTGATGACTTTTGAAATTTTGCAGCTACATAAAGCAATGGACGCTTGCCTTGCAACGTTCGTTTTCTACTTCTGTTACAATGCTGTTATTTATTTATTTCATTTCATTTTTACGTGTTTTCAGTGTGATGGTGTCAATATAACGCCCAAAATTCAAGAGCTTAAATTGCACTGTATAGTCTTTCTGAATATTCCTCGATACGCCGGCGGGACCATGCCCTGGGGACAGACTCCTGAAAAGATACCCTTCCACGCCCCTTCCCTTTCCGATGGAAAAATTGAAGTCCTCGGATTCACCACTGCTATGCTGGTAATAAATATTATTACATATTTACTGCTTTTAGTTATGGTAAAATATACTGTGCTTTTTCTAGGCGAAAAAAGTGGGGGTGGGGAAGAGGGGAACCCAAAAGTGGGGGAATCCAGATTGGCCTAAAAGTGGCAAAAATGCAGTAACAATAGCCTCTTTGCTACATATACTGCTATAACTATGTATGCTAAAAAGTGCTCAGAGATTGAGCTTGAGTACCAAAATAGACGATTTTGGACCAAAAAATTCCGGCGAAGCCGAAAAGTTTTGAAACGTTTAACCAAAAGTCCTTAAAATTTGGCATTTTCTAGGTACCTTATAGTGAGTGGGGGAAGCCCAAAATGTAGGGGTGAGGCCGAGTGGGAAGGGAAGGGGTCGAATGGGGGAACCCAAAAAGTGGACCCCCCCCACTAAAAATAGCCCAGAACAGAATATACCCATAGAAATAATTGTAAAAGAAAGTAGACAAAAAAGACAATGAAACGCCTGGAAATCCAGCTGTGACAGGCGGTGCGCATTGGAAATACCAAAATAATTAATTGAAAATTTTATATATATATATATATATCTGTTTTTTTCTAGGCAGCCCTTCAAGTTGGTGGTCACGGTGAGCGTCTCATGCAATGTTCAACCGTCAACATTGTAACATGGAAAACCATTCCAACGCAAGTAAGTGATGGCAGATTTAGACAAAGACTCGGCAGATGGTGCCATTTACCAGCAGCCGTTGAAACTAGACCAAGGAAGCTAGAAGAGCTAGAAATTGACTAGAAGTTCAGCTTCTAAAGTAAACACCTGAAGTGCATAAACTTCATAAGTTAAACTAAAATTTCTCCCAGTTTAAAATCAAACCAAGCCTCTTCTATTCCGAACTCTTTCGCAGGACCGAAGGACGGAATATTAAACGTCCTCCTCATCACATATGATCACACATGAATATTGCAGTAAATTTCTATTAGACAATGTATGTAGATGTTCTGAACCGACAGTTATGAAAAGCGATGAACTTTTACGCATTAGCCAGCCATATAAATCCTTTTGTGGTACTGGCTTCATTGTAATTCCAACTATTGAATTGTTTTTGGATCTGTATGTTCTTCGTGGGCGTAGTTTCTACTTTAGCCAGCCCATCAGTTAACAGCTTTCGTTGCAGAAAAAGGTCAATCATCCAACGTCAGAGCTATTGAATACTCTTGTTCTCTCAAATATCTTTATTCCTGTACTTCCTTTTTACCGTTTGTTGTTTTAGGTTGACGGAGAACCTTGTCGTTTGGCTCCTTCCAGAATTCGAATTCATTTGCATAATCAGGTTCCAATTTTGCAGCGGATCTCAGCTAAAGTACGTAATCAAACCTAATTTTCATTGATTCCTTTTCCCTTCTCTTCGGCAACGTAACCTGCCTATCAATGTTTTGGTTTTTGTGTGTAAACCGCGACCTTTGTGTGAAACTCGACAGAGCAGTGATGAAACTGAAAAGTTTTGGGGTTTGAAAGTCGTGAAAGGTGGTGTCAAGTAAAACTTCGTTTTTAATTCTAATTTCTGTTTCCTATTTTTCTATTTTTGTTTTCTATTTTCCATTGTTTGTTTGTTCCTGTTTGCTGTTTCAGTATTCTAGTCGTCATGCAGCCTCCTCTTCCAGTGGGACTCCTCCCGTATCAGCGGAACCCTCTACCTCTCTGGGCTCAAGTGGTGGTCCGCCCACCCTCTATGCTTCAGTCCTTCTCTCCCAGCTCCCTGTCTATGCCGTTACACTGGAACAGTATGAGGATCAGCGATATGACGCTGAGAAACTCGTCACTTCAGGTCAATACTTAGAAGGGCTTAGGGGGGGTCATATTCTGCAGAGGATTAAGATGCAGTTAAGATTAGCTGAAATCTTTTCGCGCAGAAAGATACCTATGTAGATGGATTTTGAGCTTATGGTGCTACTCCTTAACGAAAGCCTTGATTCTGATCAAAATGGCTCAAAAAAGTTGGACTCTGCTGGTTTAACTGCTGCGCGAAAAAAGGAAAAAGTCCGTAGTGGTTTGGACAATACTGTAGCCACCCAACTTTTTCTGTGTATGTTTTCGGTATAGAAAGATGGTTTGCTTTCTGTTTTTATCCTTCCAGAACCAAAGTTCAGAAATTTTTCAGTTCTGCAGGTTTTCATTTTATTCCACTTTTTTCGATTTCTACATCATCAAATTTTCCAATGCATTTTGTTTATCATGGAAATTATTATAGAACCCTGTTTTCAGCTTTTTCTTGTTTTTCTATTTCAGCCAGTCGAGTTTGTGAGATCACCGTTGAATCAGAGGCGGATTTGGAACAAGCTCGATGCATGATTCAACGAATTCTGGAGTGCGACGATGACAGTGGGTGGATGTCGGAAACTTGGAAGGCAAAAATCCTGGCCCTAACGACACCGCTGGACGAGTGGTCCTTTTTGGACTGTAAGCTTTAGCTTAGATTTACTGTACAGGGTTCATGCGACCTGGAAAAACCTGGAAATACCTGGAAAAACCTGGAATTTGGGTAAACACCTGGAAAAACCTGGAAAAACCTGGAATTTGGTGATTGATTCCAAAATTTCGCCAAATTTCTTATATTTACCATTGAAATTGTGATGATGAACCGAATTGTATGTGATTTTGTTTAGCTCGGTTTGTCAACTTTTCGCTCATGGTTTGTACATAGTTTTCTACCTGGTATTGTGTGTTTTATAGAAATACGCCTTTCGTTACACTTTTTTATTTTAAATTTTATTTTCATAACACAGAAAACTGAAAACTGTACGCTAACAGGCGAACATTACCAATAATTACGATTATCGAAAATTATACTGAAAATTTTAGAAAAAAAAGGGACCCCCCTTTTCGGAAACTTTTAGAATTTTTAGCTATTTATTGCCCAAATTTGGTCATTTTTGAGGAAAAAATTAGGCTCGGACCCCCCCCCTTTTCGGGTTGGACCACCCCTTTTTTAAAATCCTGGATACGCCCCTGCTAGACCCCGGCTTACTTCTTCGATTCTACATTTATTCTTTTGTCTGCAGTTGCTTATTTTCTGCCTAAGCACATTATTATTATTTATTTTATTTTTATTTATTTTTAGCAATCTTTTATTTCGGTCGGACTTCTATTTTGTGTTAACTTCTTCCCATTTCAAATATCAATAGTTACCGCACGGTGGGCACTGGAAAACTGGATACGTTCAGGTTCAAATATATATTTTTGAGAATTTTGCGAAAATTTGAAAATTTTCCGAAAGCTTTTCAAATTAATTTGAAAAATTGAAAATTTTCAAAAATTCTTTGAAGCGGTCGAGATTTTTATTTGTAGATTTACAATAATGTTTAACGCTTTAATTCGTTAAAATTTGACCTTTATAGCGCTCCAGATTTCCAGAAGCAGTTTAAAGCCATTGGGGTTATCGAAAAAGGGGGAACACAGAAAAACCGAAAAACTAGTTTTCCGCCCTTTTTCCGAAAAAAACCCAGCCCAGATCTACCATTACCATTACTTTATTAATGTCGGGACAGGGGCCTGGTTGTCAGGCTTGGATCCGGTGCATCGCTGGGTTTAAGGTCCTGGTACCCCAAAAATGCTCCAAATTTACACTAATTTGATCAAAAGTTAAGAATACAAAACCTGGAAAATTGCCGCTGAAAACCTTGAAAAACCTGGAAAAACCTGGAAATTGAAACTGAAAAGTCCGCATGAACCCTGACTGTAGGAATAAACTCTAAAGATTAGATTGAATCAAGTCAGGACGTGTCAGGACAGAGTCAAGTCAGACGTCAGGACGTCTGTGCCGTGCCGGCCGAGTGGTTAAGGAGTTCGACTTTGGATCCGATAGTCCGAGGATCGAATCCCCGCTGCCACAAGGCTTTCACAAATCCCCTTGAGCAAGGGACTAAGCACATATCGGTTCGCCGTGGGCTCTAGCCAACCCAGCTATCCATCCTTAGTTGGTCGGTAAATGGGTACCACTTATGTGGGAAGGTAACAGGAGACCGTGTAGGGCATCTGCCTTGAGGAGCTGGCCCCTCCTCCACGGTTGTAGTCATCATTCGAGGTGACACTCCTGGCTCAAGGGCTATGTATCCGGAGATGAGCACCGGCACCCTATACCCTGACAAGGGTAGGAGAATTCTCCGGGGGTTACCTTTACCTTTACCAAGTCAGGACTGTAAAGAAGATAAATCAGGTTCAGAACCGTAAATAAAATAATCTACCGTTATTCAGTGTATATAAAATGCTATAGATGCAACCTAAAATTATCAACAATTCTTACCTCTGTGTTCTAAAACCTCCGTTTGAAATTCGTCCCAAAGGAGTTTTAGTTAGCTAAAGCTGATTTATTGCCTTTACTACCGAACAAAGTTAAATTTAAAGTGTTACTAGTAGCCCTGAAAATGGAGCCGTCTACTGTTTGATACAGTTTTGTGTGGTTATTTTCGGTATTTTTATTTTAATTTTAATTTTTTTCAATGTTTTTCTACGTTTGTTTCAGTTTCAGCTGTTTCAGATGTTCCAGTTCTTTTGTTTCAGATGTATCATCGGATCGCGTGTTCCGAATTCCCTCCAGTGAGGACGGTCTTCATTCGGTTTCTGACGTTTGCAATACGGATGAAAAGTTGCTCATTCTGGTTCCGGGTTCCGGTTCCTGTCGTTCGAGACCGTCGGATCAGTCCGAATCTTCCGCCGGCGGCGGCCATCCGGGTCCAGAACGGCCCAACTCCTTTCCACAGGCTTGCCCTGATCATAATTCCACTGGCTATTCTGAAAACAATCAAAAGTCTGCCAGAAGACCCTTCAGACTGGAAAGCTTTGAGTTAGTTTTTGACTCGGTCAGGCAGGATGTTATAGCGTTTGGGGATTATTAGGTATAGATGCACACCAACTTTCGCAAAACTTAATTAAGCTCATGTGCATTTAATTAAACATATTTCTGATGCATCTGAGTGTATTTAGAATTCGAAACCATCCCAATGTTTATAGGCGTTTACGTACTTAAGGGGGGGGGGTCCATTTTTGGCCGATTTTTCGACCATCTCCGATTTTGCTCATTTTCACGTATTTTGTTGTCCAATCGGTATATTTTAACGAGTTTTTGAAATTAAAGTCGGGTCTTTTACGGTTAGCGAGTAATTCCACCTCATAGTTGATGTCAGTATGTGTTAAACATAGGAAACGGAAAAAGTGGTGATTTTTTCCGCGCGCCAGAGAAATCTCGACAACGACAAAACGAAACAGTTCAACGTCCATTTTATATTATAAATACGACCAAGAAGGGTGATTTGTAGGAAGTGGAATTTTAAGTTAGGCCTTCAAAATTTTTTAATTAATTTTTAAAGTTGGAGAATAGCCGAATTTGACAGTTTTGCAACGTTGAAATTGGGGGTCAGCAACTTTGATGCAATACTGTGAAAGTTCTAAGGCCTAATTAAAAATTCTACTTCCTACAAATCACAGCATATGACAAGACATTTCGAATGATACCAATTGATCCTGGTTAGGTCTGCCCAATTTCGAGATTTTTCTGGCGCAGAATTCTCAATTTTTAGCAAAATTTCGGAAATTCTTGTTTTTTGGCAAATAACATAGAGCTATGGCAACACAGACCCGTAAAATGTTAGGCTATCTATGTGCGCGTCATTATTGATGACTTTAGGTCAAGTTTGGGCAGAAATGGTGCAAGTTAGTGCACCCAGTTGGTCACTGGGGTCAAATATGGGGGCCTGACAACCACAATCTGAAAAATGGCGATTTTTCAAGTTTTTCGAAATACGTTAAATTTTATATCAATCGAAAGCTCTCAGTGCAGGGATGAATTCTTCTCATAGAACTATGGCTCGGAAATGCTTCTATTTTAAGTTAAGCGCTCTTAAATATTTCATTACATCGGGGGGAACAGGGTCCTTGTTTCTTCGGAAAATCATTTAAGGAAGCTTCTTATCATGCTTATCTGGCTTGAATCCGTTCGAAAATGATTTTATTAATTGTTTTTAAATGTGCATAACAAAATAAGCTAAATATATGAAGTTGATTTGCGCAAACTTGCTTCAGTTGTCTGCAGCACCCTCATTTTCGCTGATATTCAAATTGTACTCAATGAATTGCTCATAACTTACGGAGAACTGAACGAAACAACTCAAAATTTAAACTTGAAATGTACGACATATATGGGTAGATTATGTGTGAAAATGAGCGAAATCCGTGGTCTAAAAATTTTTCACGATGGACCCCCCCCCTTAATTGTTAAAATTGTTTCAACTGAGGATGGTCAAAGGTTCGTAGATTTTCATCCATACTCATAGATGCTTTTTCAATTTGAATAATGTTAAAAACAGCCTCCCATTTGCACCATTTAATTCTGTTTAATTGTTTTAGTAGCACAGAAGTGGACGACATTCCTCAAGCCGTGGCCTGCTCTCCTGTTAGTGCTCACTCCTCCGATATATTGCTTTGAAACTTCAGTGAAGATTCATGGAACAGTTTAAAGCTATTTATTATATGATTGTTGTGAACAAATGCAAAAAGAAATCTCAATAAATTCTTTATTTTTTGGCCTAAATGTTTGCATTAGCGCTGGATGAAGAACCAGTGCTACTACGTTCCGTACAATGCAGTAAGGCATCCGCGTCCTTCGCTATTTCAGTCCTGTTTAGTATTGGCGATGGCGGACTCCCACCTGCTGGGGCCCGTTGCATAAACCTGATTAGTTGATTAGTGTACAGTTATCTCATCGTAGCCGTCGAAGTACTTTCTTTATCCAAAAAGCATTAAGCAGTTATTTTATCATCAGGTAACAAACTTTAGAATTATAAAGTGTAAATTGACAGCACTCCACTCCTAAGCTTTTGATTTAATTTAACTTTAAGCTTTTGATTTCAATAGAACATTTAAAGTGCTTCAAAACGACATTAAGTTTGTAGTAGTCAAATCGTCTTTCTAATCACTTTAACCGACTATAAAATTTGATATGAATGCAGTTTCAAATTTGATATGAAAGTATTTGATCTGTTTTTGCTTAATCTACCGACTATAAAATTTGATATGAATGCAGTATCAAATTTAATATGAAAGCATTTGAGCTGTTTTTGCTTAATCTAGGCAAAATTTCTAAGTTTGAAAACTGAAGTTTTTAGTTTTTCATTCTGCTCAAAAGTTGAATAGTTCTCAAGATCGATGAACTAGAATCTGAAAACCAGCCTTCGACTCAGCTTTTCAGCTAAAAACAAACTTTAGTTACTATAAATTTTCAGCACAGAAACTGTGTGTGGTGTAAAATTGGCCTCAAATGTGATACTAATGGTCGGAGGTTAAATAGAAATGCTACAATCATAGAACGCAGTGTCCTAACTAAAGATTAAAAACTTAGGCCGAAAGGAATGTATAGCTAGGAGCATTTCCCAGCAGTGTTCATCTTGAAAACAGCTGAACAAATTCTATTTAAAATGGTTGCCCTTTAAAAGGGCAGTTGGGATAAGGTTTGAGTTGATGCTGGCTAGCAGCAGACTTCAGATCTGTTTAGGCGCGTTCACCACGGATTCTTCGTGCCAGCTGGATATCCTTTGGCATGATGGTGACTCGCTTGGCGTGGATGGCGCACAGGTTGGTATCTTCGAACAGGCCGACCAGGTAGGCTTCGGAGGCTTCCTGAAGGGCCATCACTGCCGAAGACTGGAATCGCAGATCCGTCTTGAAGTCCTGAGCAATCTCCCGAACCAGGCGCTGGAAGGGCAGCTTT
This sequence comes from Trissonchulus latispiculum, assembly GCA_030248195.1. Taxonomy (NCBI): domain Eukaryota; kingdom Metazoa; phylum Nematoda; class Enoplea; order Enoplida; family Ironidae; genus Trissonchulus; species Trissonchulus latispiculum. Next base: position 61,961 of record JASAND010031592.1, on the reverse strand, counting down.
CGGATCAGCAGTTCCGTGGACTTCTGATAACGACGGATCTCACGGAGGGCAACCGTTCCAGGCCGATAGCGATGCGGTTTCTTGACACCGCCAGTGGCAGGGGCACTCTTACGTGCAGCCTTTGTGGCCAATTAACTATTTATTACAGAAAAAACACACGCATACATAAAGGCAAATTAAGTAGATAATGGGGTTGCCTTTCCCCACGGCGGAAACAAATGCACACAGATTTATAGGCGCACATGGCGTACACCTATAAATAAGTGTGCAAGTACATTACATACAATACATGGATGTACATATTATACATATGCAGTAGCGGTAGAGTTCAAAGACTTTTGTTTTGTTGATCTTCTCATTAGGCACATTGAAAGTCAGTGATTGGCTAAAAGTCAAATGAAAGGATTTTCATTGGGTGTAGGTTGCCATTTCGTTCTTCAGTAGGAAGTCGGGTCATGAGGTTTTCCCAATTTCATTTCATGAAGAATCTGTTGTAGAATCTGAATCTGGCCTGGAGGAGCAGGACGATAGGAATAGCTACGTGCTTCAGGCGTCCTAGCAAGGAAAGTTCTGGTTGCAGGATTCAATTTTCGAGTCGTGCTGGAATTGAAGCTTCCTCGAGTCATGCTGGAATTGAAGTTTCCGTATCTTGCGTGGGGTTGAAGTTCAGGAAGGAGGGGTGGGATTTGGCTAGAGGATCTATTAGGGTAGATCAAGGAAACCTTTCTGGATGATCCTGACATCGTTACAGTCAATCGCGGCTGGGTAGGTTGATGGATAGGTTTCGGAAGGGAATCCCTTGGGTGAAAGGGGGCTTCAAAGCGGGGATGTTGACTATAACTTCCACCTCCTGTTTTGATATAGGTGGGATATTGACTTCTGTTTTGATTTTCCCATTGTCTAGGCTTGGCCATAGGTCGAGTTCGAGGATGTTGAGAGGGTTTGAGAGGCCCAATTAAATGTTGGTACCAGATTTCAGTGGACCCTCGTATCGCGGCAGAGATGCATTTTTGTCGGAGAAGTTTTAGGGCTTTTTGGGTCACTCCAGCGAGCTTAAGTGCTGAATCGTTAGCAGAGTCCCATATCCCTAGAGAACCCACCAGGATCGCGTCTAGGTATACCGTTTTCCCATCTTTTCGGTATGCATCTGCTTCTTTCCTGTATTTCTCGAGCTTTCTATTTCGAGAAAGCACGAAGGCGTTGCGATAACCGCTGTCAACGATCGAGACGTCCAGGATAAAAACTGTGTTGGTGGAGGAGTCTTCTATCACTAGATCCGGTCGGCTTTTTCCTTCCACGTTCTTGACTTGCTTGTCAATCCGGACAGTTCTATTTGAGGAGGGAATAGCTTCCTGCACCAGTTTTAGAACCTCGTTGTGGCGCTGAGTGTACAGCTTACCTCCGTAGTGGAGGCACTTGTTCAGCACATGGCCCAGTGATTCCAATCTGGCGTTGCATCTGCGGCATTGCTTGGATCCGGACTTGAAGGCATTTACGGGCAGCCTGTTTAGGCGAGCACTATGTATGAGATAATAGTCGGGTAGCCTTAGGCCTTTGCCAGTATAAAGAAAGTGTCCCTGGTCTGTATTTGGTAGACTACAATCTAGAGTTCGGCCTTGTGAGGGTGCTCGGAGCAATTGTTCCGAGTAGTATGCTCCGACGGCTCTTCGTAGGGTTGAAACAATGCCCTTGACTCCTTCTCCAATCTTCAGTGGCTGATCCTGGCCTAGGATTTGGATTGATAACTGGAACATATCGCCATAAGGGATAGCCAGAATACCACAGTATGGGGCCAGCACCTTCAGGTCTTTCCTCAGGGTGACCCATTGGCTATTCGATCTGGAGCTATGGTGAATGTTCACCTTGCTGTTGAGGTAGTTACAGATGCTGGCGGCTGAGGTGTCATTCAATACACGCTTAGGATTGAGTCCCTTAGCGATAGCATCTTCTGGTCTAAGCATAGTAGCGGCCGCTGCTTCTTTCAACTGATCCTGTGCGACTGAGCTGGTGATTTTACATTTAGACCAGATCAATTGCAGGGATCTAGAAATACGCAGTATGGATTGATCAAGCCGCGTTTGGCTTAGACCAAGAGCACCAATGGCTGGTGATCCGTAGAGATAGCCATTGTGGATATCAGCACGTGTATCCAATACATGTGCTTTTATCAGGGCTTTTAGTGCGGTATCGTAGGAAGTCAAATCTGTTGTAGTTGCAAAATCGGTGTGTTGCAACAGAAGGGATAGTTTCGGAGAGACTAGTGATCTGTATCCTTCCAATTTCTGCCAAGGCATAAGGTCACTTTCGAACAGGCTTCTTGACATCTTCAAGCAATCTGAGAGCAGTTCAGTGGGAGTTTGATCAGGGTTAAGTCCTTCGTGGACTCCCAGGTCTTTATAGGACATACCATCTTCTAGGACGGGAAGGATTTCTCCATTAAGAGTATATTGGTGCGAGATGGCTTTATTGCTTTCGATTGTCAGTGCGCCAGATTTACTGGGCTTGAACGTGAGACCGGCCCAGTTGGCAAGGTGGCCAACTAGGTCCAGTTGTTTCTGGAGGGATTCCCTGTTCGGAGCAGTGATCACAATGTCGTCAGCATAAGCGAGGACGGCAACCTGTTCTTGGCAGAGACGGACCTGATGTTCCTTTTGTTTGGCCAGAGTTCTTACAATGAGCTCCAGTGCCAGGTTAAACAGGATTGGAGAGCAGGGGTCACCCTGTTTTACTCCTCTACGTATTGGAATCCGTTCTGTGGATCCAGTTTTCGTTGAGATAATCATGCTAGATCCATAGTAGAGATCCCTTATCATAGCTTGAGTCTCTGAGGGCATTCCCATCGATGCAAGCGTCCTGAAGATGAGATCGTGTGGGATTGAGCCAAATGCATCAGCTAAATCAAGCCAGGCAAGGGCAACTGATTGCTTAGGCTTTTTTCCAGTCAAAATAGCAGAGTGAAGAAGAAAGTTGTGTTCACTCACGCCGCGGTAGGGGGCAAATCCTTTTTGGGCAGGTTCGGACAGCAATGAGTTTTTACTTGCCCATTGGTAGATTCGCACAGCCCAGATGGCAGCGTACAATCTGTACAGAGTTGGTTGCAGGCTAAGAAATCTCCAATTTGAAGGATCACTCTTATCGCCTTTCTTATAGATCAGAATGGACTTTGCTTGCTTCCATGATTTTGGAATGGTACGACTTAGTCGGCACCGTTCATATATGGCAGCAAGCAAGTCCCCAGAGGGATCTAGACGTCGGAGCATGGAGTAGGTCACACCATCTGCTCCAGGTGCTGAGTTGGCCAGTGTTGACAGTTTTCTTTTAACTTCCTCAGCTGATATGCATTCCAGCAACAGATCATTATGTTCGGCTGCTGGTGTGTGATTAAACTCTACTGGGATGTCGTTACAATCCAACTCATATTCTGCTCCCATAGTGTCTAGAAAGTGTGATTGGATTACATCTGTTGGGATTTCGCAGGATATATCTTGGTTTCCGGAGATTCTGTCGAGTGTTTGTTTTCTGTTTCTGTAGAACATCCTGCGTAGTGACTGTGGGTTAGGGAAAGGCTGCTTAGGCATTTTCTTCGTCTGTGCAGCTTTCCCGTTCCTGCGTTTCTGATTAAATAGAGAGTGTACTTCTTTTGCCAAGTCTTCGCAGAGAGTTTCAAATTTCTCTGTTTCCTGGATTGAGCAGTCTGCTAATAAGCCGAGATATTTGTCGGCTAATTGGGACACATTTGATGTGGCTTTTGGTTTAGCAGGCTGGTTCAGGGATGTCGAAGACTGTGGACTCGGCTTTCTACCAGTGGGGGTTCGTACACAGGTTGATCGCTCTTGATGGACGTGAATGAGGCGTTGCAGTTGATCCCGGACAGTCTGTCGAAGATGGAGTGCACTATTTTCATCAAACTGCGGAGAGTTCCCTGATACAATGGCGGACCCCATAAGTAGAATATAGGGGCCGCAGTCGTTACTGTTAGTCTGTACAGGGCCCTTTAGTTCTTCTAGAGTCCATTGCGATTCATCTTTTGCAGCAGCAGCTAGGACCGTTATGATACGCTTACCGAGGTTTAGGTCAGGTTTGCCGAGGGAGCAGTAAACCCAAGCTGCCTTTTTTTGGAAATTTGCGGCTAGTAGCTGCCAGTGATTGCCTCCAACATGCATAGGCACGAGTAAGCAACAGGGTCCTAACTGCTTTTCTGCAAAGGGTATGGCATCCTTCCAGTTATCCTCAGGTGTGTGAGACACTTTCTGAGTCAGGAAGCTGTTTGCACATCCCCATTCAGGGAAAGGGGTGACTATCATTCGTAGGAATGAGTCTATAAGGGAGTCACTGAACCATTGGCCTGGTTCTGACGCTACCAGGTCAGAGTCGTAGATATCAATACCCGATAATGTGCATAATCGACGGGTTGGGTATAGGGTATTCTGTGTCAATAAAGACGCGGGGATTTGTGAGTTGGCTTGAAGTTTGTCTGATGTCGTATTTTCTTCAGCCTTAGCCCACTCTTCTAATAGATGGTATGGAAGATTGGGGTGATTTAGTTCATCAGACACGAGACTGATGACCTGTTCTACTCCTTCTTCATCTATAAGGGTTAGGCTTGCATTTCCTTCGTCAGAAGTGGTAGTGGAGCAGGAATTGGTCCCAGGCCAGGTAACTGGTTTTACGGAGGCTTTTACGTCATGGACAGTTTTTGTGAAGTTCAGACGTTCAAGTTCCTTATCAGTTTTGGCCTTTCGTTCAGCTGCTTGATGCGACCGCTTATGATTGTTCAGCCCAATAATGGAGCTGGCTGTGAACTTGCAGTCGTTACAAGCAAATTCTTCTTTAGCTGTTATGGTGGGATCAGAGTAGTCTCTCCTGTAAGCACAGGAGAGAACGTGATCTGACGGCATTCGTCCAGCTTCTCCTTTGCAGAATAAGCACGTATATATTAAATTAATGGTGAGGGAATGCTGGACTTGAAGATGCCGTTTGAGCGAAGAGACCACGTTTTTTGATCCCGTAAAGTGGTAGTCGGTGCACTTTGGACAGGCGAGCTTTGCTGGATGGGGGTAAGATACAAAAAGCTTATGCAGTGACTGGTTTGCGTTGCTTTTTGTTTGCACAAGAGAAGGTTGCTCTACGAGTAGTTGAGGTGTTTCGTCACCCCCACCATAGATTGGTTGGCGTTTGCTTGGCTTTTGACCCCAGCCAAGATGCTTCGGCAAGAGGCTAGATGCTTTGCGAGTACCTATCGATTCGCTGTGAACACTGCTGATAATGCGGTATTTGTTCTTCTGAAGTCGTAATATAAAGCCTGTGAGAAGTTTTTTCTGTCGTATTGCTATTTTCCTGGCAGCCTGACGTTTCCAGTTCAGCAGCTTTAATGGTTTTTCCTTTATAAGCTGCCGCTGGAAAACTGCCAACAGTGTGAGAGTGATGACGGCGATGTTACAATCAATTGGTTTCGTCACACTTTGTCTGATTAGTTTTACTCCTCTGGGCCAACAGCCAGGTAGCCAGCTCAGTGTTGGCTGTGCCCAGGTCAGAGTGCCACGTTCAGACAAGGTGACAGGCAGAGTTGAGTTATGGCGAGCTTCGTCTGCCTGTTCTACACTTGAGGTTTGTGGTGTCAAAGGCAGCAGCATGTCGTATCTAGTCGCATGGCGGTATGGGTTCGATTCCGTTTCTGCGTAGCGCCAGGTGCAACAATTCGGATCAAGCCTTTGCATTTCAAAGAAGCAGGCAGCTCTCTTGAATGCAATACTATCTGGGCCAATGACATTACCTATTTGACAGGTATGATTTAATATCACCGTAGCACTTATACAGGACCCCCTTTCAGGGGCCCAAACGCACCACAGGAACACAAAAGACCAGAAAAGAAACCAAACAGAACTAAAAGCGTATTTAAAGTTCTTCATGGCTTTCCTCGATCCAGTGTCCTGAGGGCGAGTCGGCGGCGATGACGGCAGGCCGAGAGGCGACGTCGGTGACAGGTCGGCAGACGGTGACGTAGGCGACAGGCCGGCAGACGGTGACGTCGACGACAGGCCGGCAGACGGTGAGGTTGGCGGGTCACAGGCAGACAGGACGGATCCAATCGTGCAGTTGATAGTTGCCGCTGGGCAGCAACCGGACACACTAGAGGGACCACCACCAGAGGCAGAGGCGGCCGGCGACGGACCACCAGGCAAGGCAGAGGCGGCCCCAGAGGGACCACCACCAGAGGCAGAGGCGGCCGGCGACGGACCACCAGGCAAGGCAGAGGCGGCCCCAGAGGGACCACCACCAGAGGCAGAGGCGGCCGGCGACGGACCACCAGGCAAGGCAGAGGCGGCCCCAGAGGGACCACCACCAGAGGCAGAGGCGGCCCGAGACGGACCACCAGGCAGGCAGAGGCGGCCCCCGAGGGACCACCACCCGAGGCAGAGGCGGCCGGCGACGGACCACGAGGCAAGGCAGAGGCAGAGGCGGCCCCAGAGGGACCACCACCAGAGGCAGAGGCGGCCCCAGAGGGACCACCACCAGAGGCAGAGGCGGCCGGCGACAGACCACCAGGCAAGGCAGAGGCGGCCCCAGAGGGACCACCAGGCAAGGCAGAGGCAGAGGCGGCCCCAGAGGGACCACCACCAGGCAAGGCAGAGGCGGCCCCAGAGGGACCACCACCAGGCAAGGCAGAGGCGGCCCCAGAGGGACCACCACCAGAGGCAGAGGCGGCCGGCGACGGACCACCAGGCAAGGCAGAGGCGGCCCCAGAGGGACCACCACCAGAGGCAGAGGCGGCCGGCGACGGACCACCAGGCAAGGCAGAGGCAGAGGCGGCCCCAGAGGGACCACCACCAGAGGCAGAGGCGGCCGGCGACGGACCACCAGGCAAGGCAGAGGCGGCCCCAGAGGGACCACCACCAGAGGCAGAGGCGGCCGGCGACGGACCACCAGGCAAGGCAGAGGCGGCCCCAGAGGGACCACCACCAGAGGCAGAGGCGGCCGGCGACGGACCACCAGGCAAGGCAGAGGCAGAGGCGGCCCCAGAGGGACCACCACCAGAGGCAGAGGCGGCCGGCGACAGACCACCAGGCAAGGCAGAGGCGGCCCCAGAGGGACCACCACCAGAGGCAGAGGCGGCCGGCGACGCACCACCAGGCACGGCAGAGGCAGAGGCGGCCCCAGAGGGACCACCACCAGGCAAGGCAGAGGCGGCCCCAGAGGGACCACCACCAGAGGCAGAGGCGGCCGGCGACAGACCACCAGGCAAGGCAGAGGCGGCCCCAGAGGGACCACCACCAGAGGCAGAGGCGGCCGGCGACGGACCACCAGGCAAGGCAGAGGCAGAGGCGGCCCCAGAGGGACCACCACCAGGCAAGGCAGAGGCGGCCCCAGAGGGACCACCACCAGGCAAGGCAGAGGCGGCCGGCGACGGACCACCAGGCAAGGCAGAGGCGGCCCCAGAGGGACCACCACCAGAGGCAGAGGCGGCCGGCGACGGACCACCAGGCAAGGCAGAGGCAGAGGCGGCCCCAGAGGGACCACCACCAGAGGCAGAGGCGGCCGGCGACGGACCACCAGGCAAGGCAGAGGCGGCCCCAGAGGGACCACCACCAGAGGCAGAGGCGGCCGGCGACGGACCACCAGGCACGGCAGAGGCGGCCCCAGAGGGACCACCACCAGAGGCAGAGGCGGCCGGCGACGGACCACCAGGCAAGGCAGAGGCAGAGGCGGCCCCAGAGGGACCACCACCAGAGGCAGAGGCGGCCGGCGCCAGACCACCAGGCAAGGCAGAGGCGGCCGCAGAGCCACCACCAGAGGCAGAGGCGGCCGGCGACGGACCACCAGGCAAGGCAGAGGCAGAGGCGGCCCCAGAGGGACCACCACCAGGCAAGGCAGAGGCGGCCCCAGAGGGACCACCACCAGAGGCAGAGGCGGCCGGCGACAGACCACCAGGCAAGGCAGAGGCGGCCCCAGAGGGACCACCACCAGAGGCAGAGGCGGCCGGCGACGGACCACCAGGCAAGGCAGAGGCGGCCCCAGAGGGACCACCACCAGAGGCCGCGGCCGCCGCCGACCGACCACCAGGCTAGGCAGAGGCGGCCCCAGCGGGACCACCACCAGAGGCAGAGGCGGCCGGCGACGGACCACCAGGCAAGGCAGAGGCAGAGGCGGCCCCAGAGGGACCACCACCAGAGGCAGAGGCGGCCGGCGACAGACCACCAGGAAAGGCAGAGGCGGCCCCAGAGGGACCACCACCAGAGGCAGAGGCGGCCGGCGTCGGACCACCAGGCCAGGCAGAGGCAGAGGCGGCCCCAGTCGGACCACCACCAGGCAAGGCAGAGGCGGCCCCAGAGGGACCACCACCAGAGGCAGAGGCGGCCGGCGACAGACCACCAGGCAAGGCAGAGGCGGCCCCAGATGGACCACCACCAGAGGCAGAGGCGGCCGCCGACGGACCACCAGGCAAGGCAGAGGCAGAGGCGGCCCCAGAGGGACCACCACCAGGCAAGGCTGATGCGGCCCCCGAGGCACCACCACCAGGCAAGGCAGAGGCGGCCGGCAACGGACCACCAGGCAAGGCAGAGGCGGCCCCAGAGGGACCACCACCAGAGGCAGAGGCGGCCGGCGACGGACCACCAGGCAAGGCAGAGGCAGAGGCTGACCCAGAGGCACCACATCCAGAGGCAGAGGCGTCCGGCGAACGACCCCAAGGAAAGGCAGAGGCGGACCCAGAGGGACCACCACCAGAGGCAGAGGCGGCCGGCGACGGACCACCAGGCAAGGCAGAGGCGGCCCCAGAGGGACCACCACCAGACGCAGAGGCGGCCGGCGACGGACCACCAGTCAAGGCAGAGGCAGAGGCGGCCCCAGAGGGACCACCACCAGAGGCAGAGGCGGCCGGCGACAGACCACCAGGCAAGGCAGAGGCGGCCCCAGAGGGACCACCACCAGAGGCAGAGGCGGCCGGCGACGGACCACCAGGCAAGGCAGAGGCAGAGGCGGCCCCAGAGGGACCACCACCAGGCAAGGCAGAGGCGGCCCCAGAGGGACCACCACCAGAGGCAGAGGCGGCCGGCGACAGACCACCAGGCAAGGCAGAGGCGGCCCCAGAGGGACCACCACCAGAGGCAGAGGCGGCCGGCGACGGACCACCAGGCAAGGCAGAGGCAGAGGCGGCCCCAGAGGGACCACCACCAGGCAAGGCAGAGGCGGCCCCAGAGGGACCACCACCAGGCAAGGCAGAGGCGGCCGGCGACGGACCACCAGGCAAGGCAGAGGCGGCCCCAGAGGGACCACCGCCAGTGTAGCCAGATCGATCATTGATCCAATCAGCTACAACAGAAGAAAGTTTTTCCTTCCTTTTCTTGCGTGGGGCCTTGCCTCCAGTTGATTTACGTGCTGTTTGCTTAGTACGAGCCATTGCTAGACGCTTTACCACCAGTCAAAAGAAAACGATTGGATAATTAGAAGCTAGTAGTTGATTGCATCTTTATCCAAAAAGCATTAAGCAGTTATTTTATCATCAGGTAACAAACTTTAGAATTATAAAGTGTAAATTGACAGCACTCCACTCCTAAGCTTTTGATTTAATTTAACTTTAAGCTTTTGATTTCAATAGAACATTTAAAGTGCTTCAAAACGACATTAAGTTTGTAGTAGTCAAATCGTCTTTCTAATCACTTTAACCGACTATAAAATTTGATATGAATGCAGTTTCAAATTTGATATGAAAGTATTTGATCTGTTTTTGCTTAATCTACCGACTATAAAATTTGATATGAATGCAGTTTCAAATTTAATATGAAAGCATTTGAGCTGTTTTTGCTTAATCTAGGCAAAATTTCTAAGTTTGAAAACTGAAGTTTTTAGTTTTTCATTCTGCTCAAAAGTTGAATAGTTCTCAAGATCGATGAACTAGAATCTGAAAACCAGCCTTCGACTCAGCTTTTCAGCTAAAAACAAACTTTAGTTACTATAAATTTTCAGCACAGAAACTGTGTGTGGTGTAAAATTGGCCTCAAATGTGATACTAATGGTCAGAGGTTAAATAGAAATGCTACAATCATAGAACGCAGTGTCCTAACTAAAGATTAAAAACTTAGGCCGAAAGGAATGTATAGCTAGGAGCATTTCCCCCAGCAGTGTTCATCTTGAAAACAGCTGAACAAATTCTATTTAAAATGGTTGCCCTTAAAAGGGCAGTTGGGATAAGGTTTGAGTTGATGCTGGCTAGCAGCAGACTTCAGATCTGTTTAGGCGCGTTCACCACGGATTCTTCGTGCCAGCTGGATATCCTTTGGCATGATGGTGACTCGCTTGGCGTGGATGGCGCACAGGTTGGTATCTTCGAACAGGCCGACCAGGTAGGCTTCGGAGGCTTCCTGAAGGGCCATCACTGCCGAAGACTGGAATCGCAGATCCGTCTTGAAGTCCTGAGCAATCTCCCGAACCAGGCGCTGGAAGGGCAGCTTTCGGATCAGCAGTTCCGTGGACTTCTGATAACGACGGATCTCACGGAGGGCAACCGTTCCAGGCCGATAGCGATGCGGTTTCTTGACACCGCCAGTGGCAGGGGCACTCTTACGTGCAGCCTTTGTGGCCAATTTTTTTTAATTTCACAAAACTAATACTACATACAGGCAATTTCACGATACAGATTTGCCCTAACGGGGTTGCCTTTCCCCACGGCCTTGGATATGCAAAACAAAGACATATGATATGAACAAATTATAAGACACAAGCAGTCATTATTTAACATTGTTTCTTCGATACTTCAGACGATCGGTCCACTCGCTGTTGAGGAAATCTGATCTGCTGGACCATGGCCTCTGTCGGTATGGTGGGGGCCAGCGTCTGTCGAAGTTTTCCCCTGGTCTGGATAGGCCATTGTGCGATGGTTGGCTATTCTTAAGGCCACGGATAAGGTCAAAAAGGTGCTGGATATCGTTTTCCCGATTGGCACCTTGGGTGGCTACCGCTGTCTTGGATTGGCGACTAAGGGTAGCCGAGCCATTTGTTCGTCGACTTTGTTCTAGTTCTGGGAGGAGGCTTGGGATCTTGGACGTGTCTGGGAGTGTGGGTTTGAGCAGCACTTTCCTGGACGATCCAGTTAGGCATACCATGAGGCATCCAGTTGATTGCTGACGTTCAGGGTAGGATGAGCCTCCAGCTTTGATGAAGGCGGGGTAGCGTGTCCGGGGCGGTTGATCGCAGGCTCTAGGCTTAGCCAGCGGTCTAGTTTTGGGGTGAGACGTTGACTTCAAAGGCCCAATAATATGTTGATACCAGATTTCTGTGGATCCTCTAATGGCGGCCGAGATGCATTTCTGACGTAGAGGTTTTAGGGCCTTTCGTTTCATCCCCGTAAGCAGTAAGGCTGACTCATTGGCAGAGTCCCATATGCCGAGCGATCCAACCAAGATGGCATCAAGAAACACGGTCTTCCCCTGTTTTCTCAAGTCGTTCGCTTCCTTCTTGTATTTTTCCACTTTTCGGTTCCTGGAAAATACAAACGCATTTGGATAGCTACTATCGACTATGGAGACGTCCAGGAGGAAGACAGAGTTGGTTTCGCTGTCCTCAATGACCAAATCGGGCCGGGCCTTGCTCTTCACTGTAGGCAGTTGTTTGTTTAACCGTATGGTTCGATTGGATTTTGGGATGGCATCGACGATGTGGTTGAGGACCTCATCATGTCGCTTGGTGTACAACGTGCCATTGTAGTGCAGGCAGGCGTTGAGGATGTGACCAAGGGATTCTAGCCTGGCGGGACATCGCCTACACTGCTTGTTCTGTCTGACGGCATTCACAGGCAAGCAGTTAAGGCGCGCACTATGAATGAAGTAGTAGTCCCTGAGCCGTAGTCCTTTTCCAGTAGAAAGGAAGTGGCCTTGGTCCGTACCTGGTAGAGCAGTGGCTAGTACTCTGCCTTGGGAAGGGGCCTTGAGTAGACGCTCGCTGTGGTAGGCACCAATGGCCCTACGGAGTATAGGAACCACACCACGGACCCCTTCTTCTCCGATTCTGATTGGCTGACTCTGACCCAGCATATGGACGGACAGATGGAATAAGTCCCCATACGGCACAGCAATTAGACCACAATAGGGAGCCAGCAACTTTAAATCCTTACGCAAAGTAACCCATTGTGTCCCTCCAATGGCATTGGAGTGGATGTTCACTTTGCTGTTTAGGTAGTTGCAGATTCCAGCCGCTGAGGTATCGTTGAGCTGTTGCTTTGGGTTTAGGTTTCTTGCTATAGCTTCTGCAGGCTTATACATCGTAGACGCGGCAGCTTCCCTCAATTGGTTCTGAGCAACAGATCTAGTCAGGGGGCAATTTGACCAGAGTAGCTGCAGGGATCTGGCGATCCGGAGGATGGCATGGTCCAGCCTAGTTTCCGTGAGTCCCATGGCCCCTATCAAAGGGGATCCGTAAAGGTAGCCATCGTGTATGTCTGCACGCGCATCCAAGATGTGGGCTTTAATCAGGGCTTTGATGGCCGTATCAAAATCGGATAGGTCGGATGTAGTTGGAAAGTCCGTGTTTTGTAGAAGGAAGCTGAGGCGAGGGCAGATCTGGGACTTGTAGGCCACTAGTTTTTGCCATGGCATCAAGTCGCTTTCAAAAAGTTTTCTTGCATCGTTGAGGCACAGAGTTAGGACATCCGTAGGTGACTGATCAACATGGCTTCCTTCGTGGACTCCGAGATATTTGTAGGACATTCCATCTTTGAGAATAGGGAGGGTGGCGTCACTCAGCCTATACTCCTTGGAAACCGCTTTGTTACCAGTGATTGTAACGGTTCCCGACTTGCTTGGTTTAAAGGTTAGGCCTGCCCACTCAGCAATTTTACTAATTGTGTTCAACTGGTTTTGCAATGATTGGCTTTCCGGGCACATGATGACTATGTCGTCGGCATAGGCCAGAAAGCCAATCGAATTCTGGTGGATGGTCATATGGCTTTCTTTGGCACTGTCCAGCGCTCTAAGCAGAATTTCTATGGCGAGGTTGAAGAGGATAGGAGAACAGGGATCGCCCTGTTTTACGCCTCGTTGAATCATGATTTCTTCTGTTTCACCTTGTTTTGTGGAGATGCTCATGGTCGCCGAGTTGTAGAAATCTTCTATAATTTGTAGACATTCCATCGGCATGCCCATGGCTTGCAGCGACTTCAAGATCAGTTCATGAGGAACAGAGCCAAATGCATCAGCCAAATCCAGCCATGCGACTGCTGCCGTTGTTCCTTTCCTTTTGCCTTTAAGAAGCGCTGAGTGCAGTAGGAAATTATGCTCGCTGACCCCTCTATAAGGGCCAAAACCCTTCTGAGCAGGTTCCGAGAGAAGTGAACTGCTCTTCGCCCATTTATATATTCGGGCGGCCCAGAGGGCAGCGTATAATCGATATAGCGTAGGCTGGAGGCTAATCAGTCGCCAGTTTGAGGGATCCGTTTCAGGTCCTTTTTTGTAGATCATGATAGATCTTGCCTTTTTCCAGCAGGTCGGGATCCTCCCAGTAGATCTGCACTTTTCATACATTACCGTTAGGAGCTCAGCAGCTGGGTCGAATTTCCTGAGCATTGAATAGGTAATGTGGTCATGCCCTGGCGCTGAGTTTGAGAGGTGATTCAGTTTAGATTTAACCTCTTGTGGAGTAAAAGGTTGGAGTAAAAGGGCGTTATCGGTAGCCTGGGGCAGCGATTTGAAGACTGCTGGAGCGTCTTCCCATTTCGGATTGAATGGGGTTCCCATACTGTTGGAGAAATGGTCATGGATATCGTCCAATGGAATCTTGCAGTCCGGACTTGTTCGGCCTATGATTCTTTCTACTGCCCGTTTTCTGTTGAAGTAGAATAATCTTCGGAGTTTCTGGGTTCCTATGGTATTTTCCTTAGCGTTATTTCTTGGCTTTTTAGGATGGCTATTTTGTTTGCCATTCTGTTTGGGGCCAAATTTTGCGAAAATCTCTTGTGCGATATTGCCGCAAATTTGATCGAAGTAGGATCCATCCGAGTCTGCGCAATCTGTTATTTCTCGGATGAATTCATCTATCTGTCGCACTTCCTTCTGTTTTCCTGAATCGCTATCTTTGTGTGGAGGATGGTTGGAAGGGAAGGAATTAGAACTAGAATCTGAAAACCAGCCTTCGACTCAGCTTTTCAGCTAAAAACAAACTTTAGTTACTATAAATTTTCAGCACAGAAACTGTGTGTGGTGTAAAATTGGCCTCAAATGTGATACTAATGGTCAGAGGTTAAATAGAAATGCTACAATCATAGAACGCAGTGTCCTAACTAAAGATTAAAAACTTAGGCCGAAAGGAATGTATAGCTAGGAGCATTTCCCCCAGCAGTGTTCATCTTGAAAACAGCTGAACAAATTCTATTTAAAATGGTTGCCCTTAAAAGGGCAGTTGGGATAAGGTTTGAGTTGATGCTGGCTAGCAGCAGACTTCAGATCTGTTTAGGCGCGTTCACCACGGATTCTTCGTGCCAGCTGGATATCCTTTGGCATGATGGTGACTCGCTTGGCGTGGATGGCGCACAGGTTGGTATCTTCGAACAGGCCGACCAGGTAGGCTTCGGAGGCTTCCTGAAGGGCCATCACTGCCGAAGACTGGAATCGCAGATCCGTCTTGAAGTCCTGAGCAATCTCCCGAACCAGGCGCTGGAAGGGCAGCTTTCGGATCAGCAGTTCCGTGGACTTCTGATAACGACGGATCTCACGGAGGGCAACCGTTCCAGGCCGATAGCGATGCGGTTTCTTGACACCGCCAGTGGCAGGGGCACTCTTACGTGCAGCCTTTGTGGCCAATTAACTTTTATTACTATATAAACAAAAAACACATACATACAGGCAAATTAGATAATTGTTGGGGTTGCCATTCCCCACGGCGTACATAGATATATAATAGAGGTGAGTTCATAGATTTTTATTTTGAGCTTTTCTCATGAACCACCTTGGTTGAGGGTTGAGGAAGAGGATTTTCGTTGGATGAAGAGAGATGCCACGTCCTTCAGTCGGATGTCCTTGTTGCTGGCGTTCCTATCTTCATCTCATGCAAGATCTTCCGTAGGGTGGCGAGCTGGCCAGCTTGCGAGAAGCGGTCGCCCCGATAACCTGACGGGTTGAGCAGAAGGGTGGGCCGGGGAATGGAATTCGGTCTGAAATGCTTCGTTTGAGGCTGTAGCTCTGGAAGAAGCGGAGGGATATTGTGGTGGCGTTTCGGCTGTTGGTAGTTGATCGCCACTTTTCTCGATATTCCATCAGTAGTTATTGTCATCATAGGCCTCGGATAATAACGGGGTTCTTGGATGGCGAATCGATTCCTGATGGAGGCGAAAGCGTTGGCACCGGGATGGCGGGAGCGGGTTTCACTCCCACCTCCTGTTTTGATGTAGGCAGGGTATTTGGACCTGTCTTTCTGCACTTCCCACTGTCGTGGTTTTGCTAGGGGTCGTGTTCTTGGGTGCTGTGAAGGCTTCAGGGGGCCGATCAGGTGTTGATACCATATTTCGGTCGATCCTCTTATTGCAGCTGAGATGCATTTTTGTCGAAGGGATCTTAAGGACTTCGCAGAGACTCCAGCCAGCTTGAGTGTTGAATCATTGGCAGAGTCCCAGATTCCCAGAGATCCAACGAGTATTGCATCAAGGAAGACTGTTTTTCCAGCTTTTCGGAATGCGTCGGCTTCTTTCTTGTATTTTTCAACCTTTCTGTTCCGGGAGAGCAGGAAGGCATTCCGGTAGCTGCTGTCCACGATGGATACATCCAGAATGAAGACTGTATCTGTCGCAGAGTCCTCTATCACGAGGTCAGGCCGGGATTTCCCCTCGACGTTCTTGACTTCTTTATTGACTCGGAAGGATCGTTTTTCAGTTGGGATTGCTTCTTGCACCAGGTTCAGGACGTCGTCATGTCTCCTAGTATAGAGTTTGCCTCCATAATGGAGGCATTTATTCAGGACATGACCCAGTGATTCCAGCTTGGCCTGGCATCTACGGCACTGCTTGCTGCCTGATTTAAGGGCATTTACTGGCAGATGGTTCAGCCGGGCACTGTGGATGAAGTAGTAGTCCCGAAGCCTTAGACCTTTTCCGGTATACAGGAAGTGGCCTTGATCGGTGTTTGGTTGTCCACAAGCCAAGGTTCGACCTTGCGAGGGCGCTCGGAGTAGTTGTTCCGAGTAGTAGGCTCCAACTGCTCGTCGTAGGGTTGGGACGGCGCCTTTGATCCCTTCTTCACCTATTTTTATAGGTTGATCTTGTCCTAAGATCTGGACTGAGAGTTGGAACATGTCGCCATATGGGATTGCCAGTATTCCACAATAGGGGGCAAGTAGCTTCAGGTCTTTTCGCAAGGTGACCCATTGGGTGCCAGTCCTGGCACTAGAGTGGATGTTCACCTTGCTATTGAGGTAATTGCAGATATTCGCGGTAGAGGCATCATTCAGTAGTTGTTTAGGGTTGAGACCCCTGGCGATGGCATCTTCTGGTCTTAGTGTGGTTGCGGCGGCAGCTTCTTTTAGCTGTTTCTGTGCAACTGCGCGTGTCAGCTTACACTTAGACCATAGGAGCTGCAAAGACCTGGAGATTCGTAGTATGGATTGATCTAAGCGGGTTTCGCTTAAGCCAAGTGCACCTATTGCTGGCGATCCGTATAGGTAGCCGTTGTGTATGTCATATTTGGTGTCAAGGACATGGGCTTTGACTAGGGCTTTCAGAGCAGTGTCATAGGACGACAAGTCCGTTGTGGTGGTAAAGTCGGTGTGCTGAAGAAGGAATGACAGCTTCGGTGAGATAAAGGTTCGGTAGCCTTCCAACTTCTGCCAAGGCATCAGGTCGCTCTCAAAGAGCTTCTTAGCCAAGCTAAGACACTCCGAGAGTAGTTCTACAGGAGCTTGATCAGGATTGAGGCCTTCCTGGACACCCAGGTACTTATAAGGCATTCCGTCTTCTAGGATCGGTAGAGATTCTCCATTGAGGCTGTAGCGGTGTGGGACTGCCTTGTTTCCAGTAATGGTCAGGGATCCAGACTTGCTGGGTTTAAAGGTCAGGCCAGCCCACTTTGCAAGGCCTCCAACCAGGTCGAGTTGACTTTGTAAGGAGTCGCTACTGGGAGAAATGATTGCGATATCATCGGCGTAGGCGAGCACCGAGATCTCTTCTCCACATAGGTTAACACAGTGTTGTCTTTGGTTGGCCAAGGTCCTTACGATCAGCTCCAGAGCCAGGTTGAAGAGGATTGGTGACGAGGGGTCACCCTGTTTGACTCCTCTACGAATGGGTATGGTTTCGGTAGATCCATTTTTCGTGGAGATAATCATATTGGATCCATCGTAGAAGTCTCTGATCATTTCTAGGGTATCCGAGGGGATTCCCATTGAATCCAAGCTTCGGAGGATAAGGTCGTGGGGAACAGAGCCGAAGGCGTCGGCTAGATCCAGCCAAGCGAGGGCTACAGTTTGCTTTGGTTTCTTGCCGGTAAGGATAGCGGAGTGGAGAAGGAAGTTATGTTCACTGACTCCACGATAAGGTGCAAATCCTTTCTGGGCAGGTTCCGATAGGATCGCATTAGTAGTTGCCCAAGTGTAAAGCCTGGCTGCCCAGACAGCAGTGTAGAGACGGTATATTGTTGGTTGGAGGCTAAGAAGCCTCCAGTTAGATAGATCATTCGGGTCTCCTTTTTTATGGATCAGGATAGATTTAGCCTGCTTCCATGTTGGGGGAATTTTGCTATTTGTTCTGCATCGTTCGTATATTGTACCAAGCAGATCTCCTGTTGGGTCCAGACGGCGAAGCATGGAGTATGTGACCCCATCGGATCCAGGAGCGGAGTTTCTGAGGGTTGATAGCTTCCGCTTCACTTCGGCGGCAGTAATGGGTGCTGACAGGAGATCATTGTTTGTGGTTGTTGGCAGGTTACCAAATTCTGCTGGGGTAGAATTCCAATCTATCTCAAATGTTTGACCCATTGTGCTGGTAAAGTGGGACTGGATGTCACTGATTGGTAGTTCGCAGGACGGGGATTCCTTTCCAGAGACCGCGTTGAAGGCGCGTTTACGGTCTCTGTAGAATGCCCGACGTAGGGCTTGTGGGTCATTAAAGATCTTGTCAGGGTTGCTTTGCTGGGTAGGTTTGGTTCGTTTTCTTTTTCTTCGCTTGTTGGAGAAAGCAATCAGAGTCTCTTTGGCCATGTCTTCACAAATTGCTCCAAACTTGTCCATATCCTCCAACGGGCACTCATCTAATAAAGATAAGTATTTTTCGGCGAGTTGTGAGGACTTCGGAGCAAGTTGTGAGGAGCGTTGTGAAGACTTCGGAGCATCCGATTGTTTGCTGGGCGGAGAGAGCTCAGGGTTTCGCAGCGAACTGTTAAGACCCTGAGAATGGACGGTGCGCTCCTGAAAGGTATTAATGAGTCGTTGTAACTGGTCTCTGAGTGAGTGTCGAAGGCGTAGTGCGCTGTTTTCGTCGAATGTTGGTGGGTTGCCTGATACGATAGATGCCCCCATTAGCAAGATATAGGGGCCGCAATCGTACCCGTTTGGTTGGATAGGACCATCAAGGCTTTGTAGGGACCATAGAGAGTCATCGTCTTTTGAGGCCGCCGCCAAGACTCTTATGATGCGTTGTCCGAGGGGCAGATCTGGTTTTCCCAGTGAGCAGTAGACTTGGCCTATTTTTTCTTGGAAATTGATGACCAGAAGTTGCCAGTGATTGCCTTTCACATGCATCGGGACAAGTAGGCCCCCAGGTCCTAATTGCTTCTCTGCAAACGGCAGGGCTTCGTACCAATTGTCGTCTGATGTGCAAGACACTTTCTGTGTTAGAAAGCTGTTGGCGCATCCCCATTCAGGGAATGGGGTGACAATTGTGCGCAGGAAAGCATCTATGAGAGAGTCGCTAAACCACTGACCTGGTTCAGCGGCAGCCAGGTCAGAGTCATAGATGTCAATCCCTGATAGAGCGCATAATCGACGTGTTGGATAAATCGTATTCGGCTTTGGTGGAGGCTTAGTTTTTGGCATCTCACATGGGACAGTACTTTGTTCGGCGGCTGCCCATTCATCTAATAGATGAAAGGGGAGCTCTAGGTCAGAGGAGGCAAGACTCAGTACCTGTTCAACACCTTCCTCATTAACAAAAGTTATTGTTCCTTCATTTGAGGTTGGTGTAGAGCAGGTACTGTTGGTCTGGGTTTCAGCAAGAGTTGCTGGCCTTACCGATGCTTTCACGTCATGGACAATTTTGGTAAAGTTTAGACGTTCAAGTTCCTTTTCGGCTTTAGCTTTCCTTTGGCTAGCCTGGTGTGAACGTTTATGGTTGTTCAGTCCTATAATTGAAGTTGCGGTGAAGTTGCAATCTTCGCAGGCAAATGCTTCTTTTATCAATAGCGTTGGGTCAGAGTAGTCCTTTCTGGATGGGCAGGAAAGAACATGCTCCGAGGGCATTCGTCCAGCTTCCTGTTTACAGAACAGACAGGTGTAGATTAAGTTTATGGTAAGGCAGTGCTGGATTTGGAGATGTCGCTTAAGGGAAGAGACAACGTTTTTTGATCCCGAAAAGTTGTAGTCGGTACACTTTGGGCAGGCGAGTTTTGCCGGGTGAGGGTAAGACACAAAAAGCTTATGCAGCGACTGATTCGCGTTGCTTTTTGTTTGCACAAGAGATGGTTGTTCAACAACAATCTGTGGTGCTTCGTCTCCTCCACCATATATTGGCCTACGTCTGCTTGATTTCTGTCCCCAGCCAAGGTCTTTCGGCAGGGGGGTCGGTTTCGTGTTTCGCTCGGATCTACGTAGACCTATCGACTCGTTGTAGATCCTGATTATAATACGGGATCTGGTCTTTTGGAGTCCTAGTGCATAGACTGTTAGGGCTTTTGTTTGTCGTATTGCTATTTTCCTGGCAGCATGGCGTTTCCAATTCAGCAGCTTGGGTTGATATTTTTGCTGCAGAAACTGCCGCTGGAAAACCGCTATCGATATGCAGGTGATAAGGATGATGTTATAATTAATTGGTCGCATCAAACTTTGTCTGACGAGTTCTGTTCCTCTGGGCCAACAGCCAGGTAGCCAGGTCAATGTTGGCTGTGTCCAGGTCAGAGTGCCACGTTCAGACAAAGCAATAGGCAGAGTGAAGTTGTGGCGAGCTTCATCTGCTAGTTGTATACTTAAAGTTTGTAGTGCGGTTTTTGTCAGAGGCAGCAATATGTTGCAGCTGGTCGCATGGCGGTATGGGTTCGATTCCGTTTCTGCATAGCGCCATGTGCGACAATTCAGATCTAGCCTTTGTTGCATTTCAGAGAAGTCGACAGTTCTCTTGAATGCAGTACGATCTGTGCCAATGATGTTGCCTATATGACAGCTACGGTTTAATATCAGCGCAGCACTTACAAAGGACCCGTTTTGAGGGACCCAGACACACCACAGGAACACAAAAGACCAAACAAAAAACCAAACAGAACTAAAAGCGTATTTAAAGTTCTTCATGGCTTTGCTCGATCCAGTGTCCTGAGGGTGAGATGGCCGCGATGACGGCATCCCCGGAAATGGCGGCGCTGACGGCAGGCCGGGAGACGGCGACGCTGACGGCAGGCCGGGAGACGGCGACGCTGACGGCAGGCCGGGAGACGGCGACGCTGACGGCAGGCAGGGAGACGGCGACGCTGACGGCAGGCAGGGAGACGGCGACGCTGACGGCAGGCAGGGAGACGGCGACGCTGACGGCAGGCAGGGAGACGGCGACGCTGACGGCAGGCAGGGAGACGGCGACGCTGACGGCAGGCCGACAAGAGGCCCATAGGCAGAGGCGGTCCCAGAAGGACCACCACCAGAGGCAAAGGCGGCAGGAGACGGACCACCACCAGAGGCAAAGGCGGTCCCAGAAGGACCACCACCAGAGGCAGAGGCGGCCGGCGACGGACCACCAGGCAAGGCAGAGGCGGCCCCAGAGGGACCACCACCAGAGGCAGAGGCGGCCGGCGACGGACCGCCAGGCAAGGCAGAGGCGGCCGGCGACGGACCACCAGGCAAGGCAGAGGCGGCCCCAGAGGGGCCACCACCAGAGGCAGAGGCGGCCGGAGACGGGCCACCACCAAAGGCAAAGGCGGCCGGAGACGGGCCACCACCAGAGGCAGAGGCGGTCCCAGAAGGACCACCACCAGAGGCAGAGGCGGCCGGCGACGGACCACCAGGCAAGGCAGAGGCGGCCCCAGAGGGACCACCACCAGAGGCAGAGGCGGCCGGCGACGGACCACCAGGCAAGGCAGAGGCGGCCCCAGATGGACCACCACCAGTGTAGGCAGATCGATCATTGATCCAATCAGCTGCAACAGAAGAAAGTTTTTCCTTTCTTTTCTTGCGTGGGGCCTTGCCTCCGGTTGATTTGCGTGCGGTTTGCTTAGTGCGAGCCATGTCTTGCTAGGTGCTTTTCCGCCGGAAAACAACTAACAAACGTAATGTATTAGATTGAATGAAGCTACGAAGCTGAGTTGATGAGTTTCCCATTGGCCAGTCTTGTTTAAATTTTCTCTGTGCGTAACACAAAGTTGTCAATGTGATTGGTGAATTCAGGCTGCCTGTTTCACACACTGGTGTAGATGCGTAGAAAAGACACCTTACTATACATTATCATATTACTAGTATATGAAATATAAAGCGTATGCTATTCATACTAATCAGTGGAAAAATGTGCGCGTGATTTTCAAAATGTATAACGAGCGCCAAATGCCCGCCAATTTTACGGAATGATTAAAACAGAGTTGCAGTTTGTATACATACGTACAAATAACGTTCAATAGAAAGATTTATCAATGAAAATACTGCAGTCTACGTAAAAAGAACAATGTTTGTCGTTATCCTGCTGAGAAAATTCATCTTTTGCTAACAAGTTTATTACAATATTTTGTCACAAAAATCGAAGGTCATTTTACGGAATGTTATAAGCTTGCTCGTAATTATACATTTCTTGACAAGTCACTCTGGCAGAAAAAGACCAAGAGGATCTTTTCAGGATAACCCACCCCAGGCCTAGATTCCGCAAAACTTGATCAAATGAGCTGAAATTTGGTACGGGTATGTTTTCGACCACGCTGAGTTCAAATATCGCAAAATTTTTCAATTTCGCGAAATTCGATTTTTTCCGATTCGTAAGGGGGGACCAAGGGAAACCAAAAAATTTTTTGTCTTCTATTTTACTGAAAAGTTGTATTTAGGGGTTATCGAGCTCGCAGAACACGAATCTGAAGTTAGTTTTTCGACTCAGCTTTTCGTTAGTTCAATATAAGCTAAAGTTTTAAGCTTAAGATGTAAGCTTATACTGAGCTAACGAAAAGCTGAATCGAAAAACTAACTTTAGATTCGTGTTCTGCGAGCTCGAAAACCCCTAAATACAACTTTTCAGCAAAATCGAAGACAAAAAATTTTTTGTTTTCTCTTGGTCCCCCCTTACGAATCGGAAAAAATCGAATTTCGCGAAATCGAAAAATTTTGCGATATTTGAACTCAGCGTGGTCGAAAACATACCCGTACCAAATTTCAGCTCATTTGATCAAGTTTTGCGGAATCTGGGCCTGGGGTGGGTTATCCTGAAAAGATCCGACCAAGAAATAGACGAGACAGACAATTTTGGATATTTTTGCGAAACTTTGTTTCAGTTCATGCGAACCAACATATCCAACGTCTACGCCTGTGGAGACATTGTTAGCTTTCCGTTGGCCACATTTGGTAACAAACCTTCCAATGTTCAGCATTGGCAGATGGCTTTGAAACATGGTAATTTTTGCTATTTAGCGTTAGTTTTGTAACTCGGGATATGCTGAAAAACAGATCTAAATTTCCGACAAGTTCTTGAAAACTGATTTCTTTTGCACACTTTTCATTTTCTTTTCACTTTATATATAACAATTTGTTGTAACTTAGGACTCACGTCACTTCATTTATTTTCAATTTTGTGCTTACGAAGGATTTGAACGAAGACTAATGCCTTAGATAGTGGATTTTAGCTTTGCTCATTTTGTAAACTACGTCTGTTATTCTGCCAAACTTGATTTTAACATTTACTGTATTTTAACAGGATTTACTTATTCCGGGGTCAAGAATATCAGCATTAGCATTAGAAATGGAAATGGTCGGACACAAGAGATCGCATTCCTTAAGTTGCTTTTAATAGTTTAAATTAATTAAATAGCTAGGCCTTTCGTTTTGTTTAGGTCGAACTGCAGCCCTTAGCATCACGAAGACGAACGAGCCTTGTCATAGTGTTCCTTTCTTTTGGTCAGTTATGTTTGGCAAAAGTCTCAGATATGCTGGTAAGATTTGCTCCACTCTTATGTCGTTGTCCCACATTTTGGTCAATTATTTGCCTCACGATTAATATGGAATATTTATTTGTATCAGATTGGGCTCCAATGCAGCGCTTGTACTTTGTTACTTTGTTAAATAGAGATGACAATTTCTTTTTCGTATTTTGTCAGTCTGCACTATCCTGGAGATTACGCTTCTGTATTGCTATCTATGAAGGGTCGCTGGCCTATTAGTCGTTACTAGATCGTGTATTTAATTCTGACATTTTGGTATTTGTCTGCAGGCTATGGTGCAGGCTACGATGACTGTATATTGCACGGAGACGTTCCTGGACTTGCTTTTGTTGCTTACTATTTCAAGTAAAACTTAACTTTTATGCAGTAGAAATGTAAAGCTTGACATGAATTTAATTATTCCTACAGGCTTTGTTTGGGTTTCATCATTTTAGCTGTAGTTCATTGTGGCTCTATTATTTCTGGTTTTATGAGTTTCTCTTATTGAGATTATTGTACGAGATTGATTGAAAGATTGTACGAGAGTGATTGTATTGAGATTGAGATAGGTCGTATTGTACGTACCGTATTATGCCAAACAGTGGCCCACCCAATAAAACGCCCATGGGCGTTTTTTCGGGGGGTGGGCGCTTTTTTGGATTTCTCAATGCTCACTTTCATCACTTAGAAAACTAAAAGTTTGTGAATAAAGAAGTCACTGTTTAAGATATTCTAAGGCTTATAATCAATATTCGGTTCTTTGGATAGACATATTATGAGCAATTGACAGGTGCCGAGCATATTGTCCGCAGAAATTTATCGAAAATTGGCAAAGCTGTAATTATGAGACGGTTTCCAAAATATAGCCCATGGGCGTTTTTTCGGGGGGTGGGCGCTTTTTTGGATTACAAAAATCAAATCCGAAATTGCCGATTCCGAAAAAACGCCCATGGGCCACTGTTTGGCATAATACGGTACCCTTGTTCTCACTTCTCTGTCGTATTTCAAGTATTTTAATTAATAGTTACGTTATTGTCATAACGTAAAAACCAATTACTACTGTTAATCGAATCGGTATTTTTAGGAGTGAACAATTAGTTGCAGCAGCTTCCATGGGTAAAGATCCGGCTGTGGCCCAAATTGCTGAGCTCATGAGAAATGGAAAACATATATCAGTTGATGCGGTGAAAAGGTTTGTGCAAGATGGTTCATTTATGTATTGTTTTTACTATCAAAAAAGCCCTTAGGCGCCTACTGGTCCCATCTTGTGCCATAAATGGTGTTGCCATTCTGTCTATTCGACAATTTTTAGGGTCTGTTTTTCCTACTGCCAGGACAAATTCCTTAATTTATACCTATACGTACAAATTTCTATTTTGCAGACTAAATGATCGAGCAGTAGCAAGCAGAGAATGTGAACCTTTTGTACCCTGTTCAGGCCAAAGGTTTTTGTTTAATAATTTGTAATGTTTTAGAAATGCTACTGATGACTGGAAACCAATGTTAACCTCTTGATACATTGATTAATGGATTTTTTATACATTATTGCTTAGACATTTATAGCTTTTGATTGTGTAGGATATTGTGTTGCGTTATCCTGTAGCGTTCACTTATCATGGAGAAGAGATTTCGAAACCTAGATCGTAGTATTTTTGAAATTTTTATAGATTCATGAACATTGTAGAAAAATTATATGAATTTTAGGTTAGGTGTGCCCAATTTTAATCATAGAAAAGCGAAATTAAATTTGTAAAACTGAAATTGAATGACTGTCTTACCCACTATACCTGTTGCCTTCTGGATACTCTATCGTGTAAATATACTGTGATTTTTAGTTTCCACTATCAATAATTAATATATTATGTACACTTGATTGTGTTATCGAACTAGAGCTTCGTTTTATTGTTGGTTTAAGAATGGTAATATCTTATCATGTAATACTGGATTGGGAAACTTTGATGCGAAAATCCTTGAAGTGAGCAACATTTTGTCTAATGAATGTGAACCTTTATTCAGGGTTTTTTGATTTTCGGATTTGCGTCAACCTTGCGTCCCGCTACGTTTAAGTTGTGCCCCGTTAAAAAATTTTGCGTCCAGGTAGAATTCTTGTTAGCGTGTTTTTTGTGCAAAAAAATTGTTTTATTTATGAAAATTTTGATAGGGTTTTTGTTTTTGTGATTTTGATTATTTGATTTTCTATGTGTTTCTATATTTTATTATTGTGTTTCCAATTGCTGATATGCTTCCTATCACCTGTCTTTGTGATAATTTTTTACTGTTGCACTGATTCCACCAATAAATAGTTTATTTCGTATTTAAGGAAAACTACTTGTTTTAGTTCGCGTTAAATGGTAAGGGTGTCATGAGCGGGTATGTAAGACCTTGTCCTACTAACTAAAAGTTCGCTGCTTGAATTTTTGTGGAATGGATGTTTTGTTACCAGATTTGTAAGAGAATGCCTCGGCCAATCTACATAATTTTTATCTCGGTAAAAGATCTTGTTTAGCGTAGTGATGTTTCAGGCACCCCATTTATTTTCAGTTTCAGGTCTGCTGATTGAGGATTTTCAGTTTCATTTTCAGGCGGCTGCTCGTCGGAATTTCAGATTCAGTTTCAGGCGGTTGCTCGTCAGAGTTTCAGTTTCAGGCCTCACTCAAATTATTTTCAGTTTCAGGCCTAGACTAAAATTTTGTTTTCATATTTTTCACTAGTGAAATTTTAACTTTAATCCTTATGGAACGTCTTAAAACACATTATTTTTATTAGCTTGTGGTATAATCAGTAAAACCTTAGCAAAAATTCAACATTCACAATACAAAGTAAAAGTGTTTAGTTCAATGTGTAAACATCTGTAAAATTTGTGACTGCTATCGTCAGTTTTGCGAGAATGGAATGTATGCAGGTATAAATGCCTGCATAAAACTATTAGAAAGTAGAAATTTATTTTGAAATAGCAATACAACAGTACAACATTAACATTGCTTGCTACATATGCTTGCAAATGCATATGTTCGAGCTGATAATAATTTCAGGCAACACATCACCTGAAAATGGTATATATTTTCAGGCTAAGCGTAGTCTGAAATTACAATTTTCAGGCTAAGCGTTGTCTAAAATGACGATTTTCAGTCTTAGCGTAGACCTAAATCGATTGATACTTTCAGGTCAAGCAAGAGCTGAAATTATTTTCAGATTCAATGGTCGACTGAAATTATTTCAGTTTCAGGCCTGTTTCCTTCAGAATTTCAGTTTTAGTTTCAGGCGGCAGATCAAGATAATTTCAGTTTCAGTTTTAGTTTCAGTCGTTGATTTTTTGCATTTTCAGTTTCAGTTTCAGTCGTCGAGCTCTACTATTTTCAGTTTCAGTTTAAGTTTTAGGTGCTGAAACTGAAATATGTACTGACTGAAAATATTTTCAGTTTCAGTTTCAGGTGCTGAAACATCACTAATTTAGCGCAACAAACCGTATAAAAATTATTGCTGTACGTCTTTCAACTCAAATTATCGTATTTATTTTGCAGAAAACGCTCGTTTTTGAAAAAATGTCAGCGTGCTATGTTTACACACTGAGAAGCCCCCCACCCCGTGATTTCGACCTTAATGTTTCGAGCATATATTGCAAGCTTAATACGTTAGGAAGCCCTGAGTGTCTCATTGTTTCTATTATAAACAATTGCTATGGTTAAGCTACCACTGGGATGGAATTACTGGCAAGTAGTGTTGTTTCAGTAACCGATTTTAGTTTCAGTTTCAGGTCTCCTCGAAAAATAGTTTCACTTAAAGTTTCAGGCTGAGTTTAGTTTAAGCTCATTCAAAAAACTGCAGTTTCTAGCATTCAGAAATAATATAATGCATAAATTGATGAATATTTACACTCCCAACGAAAAACCTGCTTAAAACCCTCACATCTTTCTTTGTTTTGAGAAGAGATTGAAACTAGTTTAGTTTCAGGTCTTACCCAAACTAGTTTCAGTTTTAGTTTTAGGTCTCCTCTCCTCCTAAAACAGTTTCAGTGACTGAAACTGAAACCTGTACAACCTGAAACCTAGTTTCAGTGCCTGAAACATCACTACTGATAAGCCTACCAGTGGTAGGATTACAAGTGGTAAGAAAACCCATTTGGCAAAAAACTAAAGTATGCTAGCTAAAAATACAGCTTTTATATTTGGAAGAATGACTTCTACCGTGTTAAAATGTTTCTATGAAGTACTCAGCGAATAGTTGCTTGTTAACGTAAACGTAGACAAAGCAGCGAAGAAAATGGATTTTAACAAATTTTAACCAAAAAATTCAAGCCTCAAGCCAGATCCGATTTTCTTCGTTCTTCTGTCATTTTCTGTGCTTTCAGATTGGAAAATTTTGAGGAAAAAAACTTTTATTTAGCATATTCCACCCAGCAAAGATAAAACACAAATTTTGAAATTTTAAATTTTGTAACAAATTTTCTTTTATGAGGGCTCCGAAAAAATATCTATGTGATGCGCCGGTTTTTGGTCCCGGCCCCGACCCCGGTAGTCAGGCCCCGGTCCCGACCCCGCCCCCGGTGGTCAGGCCCCGGTCCCGACCGGAGCCAAAAATTAGCTAAATTTTGTTGTAGATTTTTGTCATTTTTGACCATAATTTTGAAATATCGAAAGTCAAAAACTGTTACAAATTGTTTTTCCCACCAATTTGAATGAAAATAACAATAGTAGCGTTTGTATATCAGAAATTATTGCAAAAATTGAATTTTCACAAAAATGTTTGAAAATTTTCGATTTGGATTCCCAATTTCCAGGCCCCGGCCCCGGTACTGCGGCCAAGGTGGCCCATGCCCAGGTGCATCTCTAATATTTATATGGTCTTCTATGAATATTTAATGCTTTTTGCTGATCACAGTGAAAAGTTTTTGCACACATTTTGTGTTAGACTTTAGGCTTCACCTTTCTTTAAAATTTGAATGAGTTATCTGAATAAGTTTACGTAAGAGCAAGAGGCAATGGAATAATCATAAAATTATGCTCTTAAGTTTACGCTGAAGGCTGGAAAGCGAATATTTTAAAGAACTAAATCTGAAATTATCTTGCTTCGCCGACTAAACAACTGAAACTGAAAGTGAATCTAAAATCTGGTACTGAATGAAACAGAGCAACACCAAGAGTTTATAATACCAAGAGTAAGACACTCAGCTCTTCCAAATAGAATACGCTTGCAAGATGCTCGAAACATCAAACATTAAAGCCGAAATCTCGGGGGGCTTCTCAGCGTGTAAACATGGTACGCTGACATTTCTTAAAAACGGGCGTTTTCGACAAATTAAATACTATATCCTGAACTAGGAAAATCCTACAGCAATAATTTTTATATCATATTGCGTAGAACGAGATCTTTTTAACGATATATATAAAAATTATATATATAATTCGGTTTAGGTAATCTGTTACAAAGCAGGCAATAAAGCATCCTTGCCACGAAAGTTCTGGGAATTTCATCATTTCTTAGAAATACCTTAACGTTGTTGCTGAATTTATGAGGTATTACCTAAACCGAACTATATAATTTTTATATCGTTAAAAAGATCTCGTTCTACGCAACATAATGATATAAAAATTATTGTTGTACTATTTTCCTAGCTCAAGTTATAGTATTTAATTTGTCGAAAACGCCCGTTATTTAAAAATGTCGGCGTTGTATGTTTACACGCTGAGAAGCCCCCCCCCGAGATTTCGGCCTTAAGCCCGGTTCACACTGCACAAGGTTTAAGGTTTAAGGTTAAACTAGTTTATTTATGCCGAAGTGTTCACACTGGAAGGTTTAAGGTTTAAGGTTTAAGCAAGCCGAGTTAAAATATTTTAACTCATTTTAACTCTGCATTTAGGTTTAAGCTTCCAATGAATTGTATATGAAGGGTTTAATTAATAATTTTCATTGTATGCATACTAGAATCTCTTACCTATAAACAGAACTAAAAAATTTTTAAATCCGTGCGGATTTGAGTGCACACTGGCTGATATAAAAGTCACGTGATATTCAGACATTCGTTAAACCTTCCCACCCAACTGCTTAAACCTTAACCCTTAAACCCTAAATCTTAAACCTTAAACCTATTGCAGTGTGAATCGGGCTTTAATGTTTCGAGCATCTTGCAAGCTTATTCTATTAGGAACAGCTGAGTGTCTTACTCTTGGCATTATAAACTCTTGGCAACACCAATCTGACTTTCTTTTGTGATGATAGGTATGAATTTTTTGCGCTCTTGATCTGGCAAAAGGACCTAACTACACCAAACGGTCGAAACAGCGCTATTAGCAGATTTAGGTTTATTTATGTGCTGAGTATGAGTTTAATCTGGCAAAAGGACGTATCTGTTCCAGCTAAAACGACGAAGTTGGAGCCATTTGTCATTCGTAACTTTTCGGCATATCGTATTGTTAAAAGTAAAATTTGGAAAAGTGTGCAACAAATTATAATTTAAAATTTAATTAAATTTTACTGAAATGAAGCTTTTTAGCAGCAAGATACAGAAAAATGATTGCTTGCTCTGATTTCAGTACCTTTATATTTTATAAGAAACTATAGGGCTGATTGTTCTATCAAATCTAGTAGTATCACGTTATGTTTGTTACAGTCTGGTACTCAACAATTATATAGACTGAGGAGTTGTTATCCGTGTTTAATCACAGTAAAGGCAAACCAACATAGCACATGTGTTCTTTGGTTTTCTGGTCAGAAAATATTGTGGCTTGTCTCTAATATCGGCGATATGATAAATGATATTTACGATGTTTTAGCTTCCCCTCACAAAACTTACTCTGCCTGTAGGCTTTCTCCAGGTTTTCTGTCAGGCTAGCTAAACTCTGTGCAACAGGGAAACACATACACATATCTATACACACACTGAAAGTATGCGGCGGTGCGCACAGTTGTTGAGTCGAAGCTAGGTAGGTACTATTGCTGTGAGTTTGAGGAAAACTATCGGAAAATTTAAGTCTCGGCTTTCACAGAATACATATGTGTCTGGCAAGGGCCTTTACTAACAGACACGCCCGCACCAGCTAATAATGCTTTGGCTGTCTCCTTGCGTACAAAACTTTGCCTGACTGCGCGCCTGCTCATAAACACGCATACCAGCATATAGGCTCCGTTTTTCCCCCGCTTCCTATAATTCATTGCTTTACACATTCTCTCGCTTTCCTCCTAATACTCTCCATAATTTATTGTTGTTTGTAGCCGAGTCCAGTACACAGGAGAACTTTCGTAGATAAAGAGGTCTAACTAAGTCAAACACAGCACGCCATTTCTCATGGCAAGAAGTGGTACAAACTACAAGGTGTTGTCTTCGCCTATTTTTTGTAGACTAAAACAACACACGAGGCTATTTTTGTGTAAGACTGTAAGGATTCAGACTTTTGTAGATTGTAGCATTAACTGTGCCAGGCAGCTCAACCATGTGCTGTTGTATAACTCTGTCTGTGGGGCAGGCTCGGAAAGCTAGGTATAGGTATAGCTAGGCACAAGCACAATGAATGCATTTCCCAATGCTGGAATTTTGATTTGGAACAAGAGCAAGTAGAGGCCTACACCGAGTAGCTTTAAATATTTTTAAATAAGCTATAGGTTACTTTAGAGATTATCTGCATGCAGCAGAACAATACTTTTGGTGCAGGACAATTGTAAAATGCAGAGTTATGCCCTTTAATTTGCCCTTGAGAAGCTATCGGATAATATGAATATATAAAATGACTTTCTTCCACAGACTCACTTTTTTCACTAGGGAGCTTTCAGTAAGTCGAAAATTTAGAAATTTAAAGAATCAAGCTTTAATTTGAAAATCATTAAATTTTTTGAAAAAATTTACAACCCAAGTGAACAATTAAAATTCTATTTTAAATTAAACATTTTTTCCATAGTGCCACACCCCAGTTGCTTTCGCGATGAGGGGTACCGCCAGACCAATTTTGTTCTGGGTCCACGGTCTGGCGGTGAATAATTGCGTCTTGCAATTACCCGAGGCATAGGCAAGGCTACTGCCGGGGCAGAAGTGACCACGCTGGTTTTACTGCATCGTGATCACCCGTTAGCTCCAGTCAAAAGGGTTTCCCCTTTGATTGGCCAAATCCTTGAAAAACTTGGATAAGTACAGTTACAGTTATAGCGGGGATTAATAGGTACAGGATGTACCATCCTATTTCACCATTTTCCTGATGTCAGCCGACATCAGAGAACTGTGTATAGAAGAACCTATCTTGAAGGAAACAGTTGAATGATATTTAGTTGCGGATCTGTAGGATCCAAAATTTCGTGTTTGCGGCCGATGGGTGCAGAGGGTACCGTCTCGCTTCTGATCAGCCTGAGGTGTTGCGTTAGTTTAGTTTTGTTGTGTTCATTTATAGCCCAAATAATTAAATACTTAGACAAATACCTAGACGAATTAAAAGCAAGCTGCCTTATAAGATATCAAAGAACTGGCAAGATAGTGAACTTAGCTCTTCCTGTCCTGTGCCACTCACTACCATATGATTGAGACGAACAGTTAAATACCTATACACTAATACCCGTTTTAAAACCTTAAACTGTTAACATTTTCCTTTAGTAGCAGTTTGAGAAAGTCAGGAAGCTTGGCTGGTGGTTCGGGCTGACTCATATGGCAGTACTTCCACATATTCGTTTAATTGATTAAAACTTTTAAGTTTTCTTATTATATTTCTTTGATTTTTCTGTTTGGTTCATGTGTGTACAGAATGTTCTTAGTGTATCAAAAAATAAAAGCTTTCAAAGAAGTTGTAGTTAAATGTTTTTAGCTGTAAATAGCTGTATATATTTGATAAGCAGCTAATATCAGCCAAATATAAATTTTTAGTCAATATTCCATACTTTGACTTTGGCTTGCTTCTTGTTTTATGACACTGTCCGTTCTTTGTATTGAAATTGTTTTGCCAATTGCTTGCCAACTTTCACTGTTGATGTCAGGGATATTTCTTGCTGTGTACCTGTATCTGTACGTGAACATTGAACAGAATGTGTTTAAAACGTATACATACGTACTGAATTAATTGTTGAGTGGATTTGAAAAACTGTTTTCATCAGAAATGAGATAGTTAGGTATAAGCTATGCGGGGAGGGAGAGTTGGAGGGGGATTTGATTGTCATTTGAAAGCTAAGCATGTAGCTCCAGCCAGTAGCTTTAGGCGAGCGTACAGTATGTGAATCAATAATTTAGCCTGGAATGTAGAGGGAACTGGGCGGTCGGTTAGCAGATTCTGGATTTGGCCCTCCTATTCCTTGTATTTGTATACCAGTAGTATCTGTCTGTATGAAGTCTAAGGCTGAGCAAGAGAGGGGCTACTGTCTTGAAATAAACCATTTATGAAAGCTGTATAGAAAATGTGGTAGTGATGAGTGCTCAGAATAAGAATTTTGAGTGAACTGGGGATAGAGGCTTTCAATGTGCATTACAGCATGAGAGATTTGTATAAGAAATATTGATTCTGCCGGACCTTAATAGCATTTTCGGTTTTAGTCCGTAATTATTAGGCTAAGGCGCACACCCAGTTTCCCCCTTTGCCTTATGCCCACAAGAAATGTACTCTTTAGTACTGTTAGGACCTGAGAAGTGGCTCAGTTCTGTGTTCTCCCTCCCTACAAGACGACGTTTGCCGTACAGGCTGCCTGGCTCACAGGAGACTTGTATTCTGTATTTACTGACTTGGCTCGAAGACGGGAGGCCGTACCGTGTTCACTCACTCACTCTCTCACTACTTAATGTACGGCGCTCTCTGTCGTCTGTGGAAAATTTTGTCTACGCATTTTGGCTACCAAGTAGCCCGAAATCATTTTGGGTCCGGCCTGCTTGTATGTTAAGCCTTCCTCCCTCTAGCACTCTCTTACTCTATTGATCGTGTACAGTCAATCTTGCTTCCTTTCTATGGTCTCAGCTTACGCCGCCTTTCTATCTGTAGTAATAGAATGTTTGGAATGCTGTCTCTCTGTCTCTTTCTCTCTCTCACTCCTCTACACATATATAACCTATTTTCCTTCTTTTCTCTTTCGAAAAATCCTCACAGTAACTGTCCCCCTCCTCGCTTCCACAACGTTGTAGGTAAGGTATTAAAAGCCAGGATACAGGCTGCTTTACCTAGTTTAAAATTAATTAATAAAACTGAAAGCATAGAATCAGTTATTGTGCACAGTAATAGCTACTATTATTCAGCTATAAATGATACCGACTATGGTAAATAGTATTATTATTATTATTAATTCCTTCTTTTCTACCGTCTACTTTTTATTCATGCTTTTTGAATTAAAGAGAAAATGCTAAAGTTTTAATTAGACGCCAGGAACAGCTTAGCTATGAAAATTGTTTTGGAATAATTGTTAAAATGTTGGAAAATAAATTACACCCATAGACAGTAAGAGTCAAAGAATCATGCTTGACGGACATATTACCGATAAAGTTGAGTTTTGTGCATATTGCCTCGGCAGTACGTCTCGATCTCAAATCGACGGAGCAGCAGTATATACAGCCCTTGATCTGGTTAAAACGTAATCAGCACGGACACATGGTTTAATCTGCACTGTGTTTTTAAGTAAGGAAAGGATTTCTTGTAACAGTAGACCGAATTTTGAACAAACGGATTCCCAAATTGGTCTGCCCCAACATCGATTTAGTTCAGTCTAGCTAAACAGTCATCTGAGTATAAACAGTATAACTTCACAAATGTACCAGATAACAGTTATTGACATTTTGTTATCGGGCTTTCCGTAATCAGCTTCTGCCCACTGGTCTTGTTCAATCGAGCTAGCATGATTTGTGCAAAAATGTTTTCGCCTCCATTTAGTTCAGTCCTGAAAATTTTCCTTTTTGGATCAGGACAATATGGAAAATTGTATATAAATAAATGTTTACTTCGATTTTGCCGAAAATTTTTGAAAACGGAACACTAATCTTTAAATTAGCAGATGGGTTCAGGCAAAAGATCTCCTCAAATTCTCAAGTTAAACTAGTTCTCCCTAAAGCTATAGCTTTCTCATAACCTGGCCAATTTAGCTCAGATTTTGTATGCCTTCATTGCAACACATTTTTGACTGATTGATGCATACTTAAAGTGAAATTTACAAAATTTTAAGATGTAAAATTTTGCTGGGGAACCAAACTAAAAGGATCAAAAACACTTCAAATTAGCAACTTCTTACGGCAATAAAGGTACACCTGTGCGTAACTTTAACTTTAAAATTTAACCGATTTAGTTCAACTTTGGTATGGATGCATGTGAACATATTTCTGATCGATCCGCAGCAAAATTTTAGAATTTCAAGTTTTAAATTTTTGTCAAAGAGGGGACCAAGGGGAACCAAAAAGCTTTTGTCTCCAGTTTTGGGTTAAATCCAAAAAGTTGCATGCACTGATTTTCTGGGTCGCCGAATACGAATGCGAAAACCGTTTTTAATCCAGCCTTTTGTTAAATAAGTTAAGCTTAACGTTTAAGATTATCTAGCTAACGAAAAGCTGGATCGAACAACTGTATTCAGATTCGTGTTCAGCTACCCAGTTAACTACTGTATGCAACTTTTTAACAAAAAGATAAATTGTTTTTGAAATTTAAAATTTTTAAAATTTTAAACTTTTGCTGCAAATTCATCAGAAATATATTGAAATGCATCCATATATATATATATATATATATACCAAATTTGAGCTAAATCCTTTAATTTTTGCGAACGCACAGGTGTGTGTCTGTCGTAGGGCCTTTTCGCGCTAAAATTTAAACGAGTTGAAAGACTTAAGATTAACTCAATCCTTAGGGTTAGGAATTATACAGTTCGTTTTATCTCGTTTGCAGAGTTAAACGAGTTGAAAATTTTAACTCTACTTTTTTAACTCGCTCGGGAAAATGTCCGAAGTAACTGTCTGTCTTAGTACTTCTTAAGTTTACAACATTTGTTTATATTCTGAGCGAAGGAAGCTGATTCGAAAATCATGCTTGTTTCTGCGACCCTGAAATGCCGTTAAGCAACTTTTAAGCAAATTTGGCGACAGAACCGTTTGTGGTTTCCTTATAGGTCCTACCAAAGAAACTTTACAACATTGCAATTTTCAGCGTTTGTACGAACTTGATATCCCTAATAGAATCATGCCAAATGTAAACTTAAACAATAACGGCTAGGTTTTGCAAAAGTTAGCTGTCAGTTGAGACTGGGGATATACTTCCTATGCTATCTCAAAGTCCTACGTTTTAAGCTTAGTTGCAACGTATTTAGGAAGCTGATCATAAAATTAGAGTGCGGTCTAAAAACAAGTATTTTGCTACACCTCAGGTGAATCTGCATTGGTGTTTATCTATATCCAATTTCATGCTACATATACAATGTATTTTCAACTTTGACTGAACCTATGTGTGAAATTTCTGACAGCATTTTGTCCATTATGGTGCAATTGGAGTTGGGCACTACAGTTTTATATTGTATGTAATATATTTACACGTTGACTTGTATCATAAACTTAACGCCTTCTTCAGGGGGCTTACTCTATTATTTCAGATTTCTTTTCTTCTTCATCTTCTACTTTGTGAAGGATTCACCGTCAGCCGTCAGGGCGGTCTCCTTTGTCAGCATATTTATATATTTATTGCACGCGACTGTATGCGTGCGCTGATGTGCAAACACAGGTGCAATCTCTAGACAGAAACAGAAGATACCATAAATTCACAGCGTTTTTACAACATTACACCTCGCCTTGCACTGTGCGTCTGGTCATTGCATAACAGTGCCCTAGTTACCACACACGTCGGCCCTTTACTCTTTCCCTTGGTAACTAACTACACATAAAATTCATACGCACAGTTTAGTTGATATACGATCATAGGATTTGAGTTAGGGTCTTTTAATACAGCGCTCTAGATTAAAATGGCTTATAAATACAGCTGTTAGTAGGTTAAGCCTTGTTTCTGTGAGAACTGTAATTCATAATGTATATGTCTCGTGCCTGTTTCTGTAATCTGAATACGACAGCCAGGCGTGTGGCACTTCTGTTCAAGCCAGTTCAACTGAATTTTTAAAGCGTACCATTCCTCTTATTACAAAACGTCATTATAAATACGTACATCAGTCTTACGGTATATACTGTCTTACAGTTTCAAATTGGAGGGGGCTTGGCTTGAGTCATTTAAATCTAAGTTTAAAACAGACTTGAATTTCTTTGTGTTGTTTGCCTTACAGTGTGAAGTGCGCTTGGATTGCGATGATAAATCTGGCCACATAAATTGTTTGACTCAAACCTAAATGTCAAACTATTCATTCAGAAGAAATAAAGGAATAGTTCCCCTCTACTGGCTTTAAATTTTGGCAGTACGGCCCCATAGTAGCTGGTCCGGGTGTTATGTGTGTATGTGTGTGTATTATAGTGCAATATATTTTTAAGCTTTAAGTGTGACATGTGTATGCATATGGATGCGTCTGTCTAATGTCGAATTGGGATAGCCTAGGCTTCACGTAAACAGTTGGTGTAGAAAATTTTACAGAAGCGCCTGTTCTGCACTGATATTGATCTTTTAGCCTTTAAATTACCCAGAGCCTTTGGTTTTAATATTTTCCCCTTCACTTCACGAAGCTGAGCCACACTTTGGTCTGTTAATTTTATGTTCCTACTGCTTTATTGTAGCCTCATTTCTTCGTCTTCTGTTCAGACACCATAACATGCTATAGACTTGAGTGAAGTGAAAGGCTTCAAACATAGGTTTCATTTCGCACTACTACAGAGTTGCTTGGTTTAAATTCGGTTTTATGAGACGCCTCTGAGGAGACTAAAAGCGAGCATACCTCTAATTGTCAATCGTTTTTCTTTGCCTTTACTTGACCGCAGCGGTATATATACGTATTCAGCTTCAGCTTTAGAGATGAGGTGTTTATGAGTTTAGTAAGTTTATTAAACTTAATTTAATTAATGAAGTTTAATTTATTAAATTGAGTTGTTTTTAAGTGTTGAGTGTTTTTATGTTTAGATTCAAAGAGTAGTGTTGGCCAGCTGTCTTTATATTTTATTTTGATTATATACATCTGGAAAAGGATTCCACATTCAGCACCGTGATTGAAGATCTACTGATTGCTGCCAATAAGAGAGTTAATGTGCGTAAACCATTTTACTTATATCTATAATTTGGATAATACATATACTAACTAACTATATATATATAGTTATTGCAACTGAATCTATTCCGTTACTACTTTAATAACTTGATCGATCATAGTCCAGTGTCATTACCGGAACGGAGATTAATTTGGCTCTATGAAATTAACGCGCCTTTAGGTTAAGGTAATGATGCGATCTCTCTCTTAGTGGGAAATATTGGTTAGTGTACAACAGGCTATGGGTTAGCTCAAACTGAATTATTTTAACTTGTAAGGTTTTACTTTTTTGGTCCACAGAATTATATCGATATGTTACTAGCGCTACTATATATTATTTAATTGAGTTTAGGCAAAGCAAAAAAAGGGAGTAACCGAATCTTGATCCATTACTTTGCTTTTGTAACATCGTAACCACTGTATCATACATCCAAGTTTAAATACAGTCAGTAGCCTATCATTTTCTATCGAACATTTTTCTCTAAACAGCACATGGCATGCAATTGGTAATACATATTTTTGTGTTTTCTAAAGTAACTAAAGTAGTTTAATGCTAGAGTACTGTATAAAAATTTATCATAAAATATAAACTAAATTACAATTCAATATGCACTTAGTTTTCAGTTCAAAAAATTTTTGCAATTTTTGTTTATATATTATGCTTCTACGTTAACCTAATATAGAGCGGAACTGTGTGAGACTCACTCAATCGACTTTGTGTAGAGTGCGATGAAGCAACAAACACGGGATGAGTGTAAAAATTAAATTGTTTTAATTGTGTGGAGTGAGATGGGCAGGTTTAGTAAGTCTCTGTCAAGTCAGCTGTCTTTCAATCCGAGCGTTACAATATAAAAGCAGGAAAGAAAGACTATAAGACGGATGGGGGAACCGGTAGAAAAGTTACGTACAGTATGCATAGATATTGACGCAAAGTCTTGCTGAAGTCGTTTAAGTGTCATGGCTGTTCTTCATGTAAACTCTTGTTCCTTCCTTCGTTAGCTGGTGAAAAGAATGCGAAGAAACTTTCTCAAACACTTTTCTGAAAGATTTTTTTAATTTCTTCCAGCAACCAGTTGAGTTTATAGAAGGAACATGCAGGTTTTAGAAAACTTGACGTTTTCCTAAAGCTAACATCATACAACGGTTTCTGTAGAGTCTATATTATATTACATTATGTTCTACATATTTTGTTCTCCGTTCCTTTGTTCCCTTCGAAATTAATTTTAGTAGTTTATTGTCGAAAGATTGAAATAATATGCTCTTCTTCGAATCCTCACCATAACTTAACTGTACGACGGTTTTAACTATAATCTGTATCGTTTGTAGTTGTGCAGGTTGTTGTTTTTATTGTTTTGCTTCTGTGAGTTCGCGATCGGGAGTATCGTCAGCTTTGTCCAAAGTGCCCTGAGCTCTAAAATTACGTATTAAAAATGCCTATTTCGCGTCTAATACAAAAGACAAGAGTTATTCCCTAGTTTCCCAGCGAACGCCAAGGGAATCAAAAACATTGTCACACTAACGTACCAACTGTTCTCGAATCAACTTTAGGAACTGAGCAGGCGATAGCCCATTTAGTAAAATAATCTATAAAGCCTACTATAAACTTGTTTTTCCGCTGCGACCTAGGCAAAGGACCTACAACGTCAACACCAACCCGATCAAATGGACCGGTAACTGGAATTGGGACTAGGGGAGCTTTTGGTTGATTAGATGACTTGAAAGCTTGGTATAGATCGCATTTACGGCAAAAATCTTCAACATCGCGGGCCATAGACGGCCAAAAGAACCGCGATGAAACCTTGCCAACATGCGTTTTGAGCCAAAGTGGCCAGCCTGCGCTGAGCCATGGTACTCCTCAAGGATGCGCACCCGTAAGCTTAAAGGTACTACCAACCGACGCGACCGCTGTCTTCTGCTGAACTTATATAACAAGTTGTCTACTATGCAGAAGTCCGACGATTTCCCTGCTTACAAGTACCTTGATGCTTCGACACAGAAGCCATCGGCCGCTTGTGCTTCTCTAAGTTCAAACAACGTGAGACCACTAATCCGTTCAGCAAGAACCTGCTGAAACGATAGGATTTCTGGACAGAAAGTCTGCATTGCTGTTAGCATAGGTGTACCTGGGGGGGTGGGGGGAAAACCTCCCCCCAAATGGAAAAGTGCCGACCCCACCCTCGAAATTTTGGAGGCAGACCCCACCCCCAAATGGCCAAATCCCAGACCCCACCCACCCAAATTTGCCAGACCCCACCATCAAAATTTTGAAAATTTTGCCTCAGAATTAGTAAAAATTCGAAATTTTTTGGAAAAATTCGAAATTTTTGCAAAAAATCCAAGTTTTTTCGAATAAATGTGCAAAAATCAAGAAATGTTTTTGATTTTTAGTTGGAAATAACGCTTTTTTAGCAAATTTGCGA
Organism: Trissonchulus latispiculum; assembly: GCA_030248195.1. Lineage (NCBI taxonomy): Eukaryota > Metazoa > Nematoda > Enoplea > Enoplida > Ironidae > Trissonchulus > Trissonchulus latispiculum. The sequence goes on along the minus strand of JASAND010031592.1, from coordinate 22,168 downwards.
ATTTTTTCTAAATTTTTGACCAAAAAATTTTTTACCCCCCCCCCCCAAATTCGAGTTTTTCGGACCCCACCCCACCTCAAAACGGCTGACCCCACCCACCCTAATTTCGGCTACCCCCTCCCCCAACGATTTCTCAAGGTACACCTATGGCTGTTAGACGACCCACGTCGATTGAATTTCAGTGATATCGTACTGAGCCAAGTCCATCCCCCATTTGGCAAGCCTACTACGAGGATTCTTGATTGACTTAAGCCACTGCAACGGACAATGATCTGTAACAACCCTAAAGCGACGCCCGTAAAGGTACGGCCTGAATTTTTCGTCAACAGCTCAGTGAATGGCTAAAGCCTCCTTCTCAATGGTGGAGTAGTTTCTTTCCAAAGGTCGATAGACCTGCTAGTATAAGGCACGACGTGTTCCACGCCATCCTTAACCTGAGACAACACAGCCCCTAATCCATTGTCACTTGCATCTGTAAACACAACTAATTACGCATTAAAGTCAGGTCGACTCAGAACAGGCTTACTTAATAAAGTATCCTTGATATAGTCGAACGCCTGCTGCCATTCCTCACTCCACACAAAGTCGGAATCTGCCTTTAAAACTTATTCAAGCAGGCAACCCTTTCGGAAAGCTTAGGAATAAAGTGTCTGTAGTAGGACGCTAAACCTATGAAGCTGTGCACTTCTTTTTTCGATGCTGGTGCTGTCAGTTTTCGAACTGCGTCCAGCTTAGCGGGATTTGGTTCAATTCCATTCCGAGAAACTAGATGGCCTAAGTAAACAACCTGTTCCTGACAAAACAGACATTTCTTGCCCTTCCGCTTAAGGTTGGCTCCTCGTAGACGGGTCAACACTTCCCTTAGGCGAACTAAGTGCTCTTGAAACGTAGCTGAGTAAATTATGATATCATCGATGTAAACTAAACAAGTTTTCCACTGTAAACCCCTAAGCACAAATTGCATCATCCTTTGAAACGTTTTTAAGGTTTTTATTATTAAGCGTCAATAGTGGCGTTGCTGCTGCCTAAAAGGCGTTATGCAATGCTCTAATTCAAACTAGCCTGCCAAAATTGGCACAAAATTAATTTTTTAGATCAGTTTTCAAATATACACCTCACTGAAGCTCCATAATTGATGATTACAGATTGAAATTTGCCTAAATCTAATGCGGTACCCTTATTTTCGCCCATTATTCAAATTTCAAACACTTAATAGCTCGTATCTCGCGGAGACGTTGAGGAAACAACTCAATAATTTAAACTTAATATGCACGACATATGTGGCTAACTTGTGTGATAAAATGAGCGAAATCGGTAACTATAAAAGTTTTCATGATGGACCCCCTAAAGTCTGATCTTTGGTTACACAGAGTAGTTAGCTTATAAATACAAATAATTTATTCAAAAAGGTACCTGCAGGTACGTGCAGGCTGAACGCCCACTCTCGTAAAAGCTCACCGGCCATTAGACAGCCGCCGGTCGGATTTCCCTGGCGGTCAAACTGCTTGCTAAGAAATTATATTCTGATATTAAATTTCATGCAATGACAAATGCAAATTCAAATGTAAGCATATGTAAATGTCATTGCTTCTACTAATAAACCTATTACCTTCTGACCTACAATCACATAAATATTTAACGTAATTCCAGATGGTTAGTAAAGATATACTCCAGGGGCCAGTTTCATAAAAAACCGTCTCGAGTTCTCGAGTTCTCAAGTTCTCGAGTAGTCTGTTTTCAGTTACAACAACCTCTTCTCTATTAAAAATTATATGTAAAAGTATCTACGGAAAATTTTATGGTGATTTATTCAGTCAATTATGCAAGTTATTGAAGCAGTAAGAAGAAATTTACAAATTTAAATTTTCAAAAATTTCTCGAGTAGGTCTCAAGTTGGCGAATTTTTCTCTGGTCGAAATCGACCAGAGAACTTGACTCGAGAACTCGAGAACTTTTTCAGCGCAACAAGCAATGCGACTTGCGGATCTCGAAAACTTTCAGCGTAGTTAAGCTACTAGACTCGAGAACTCGAGAACAATTTTATGAAACTGGCCCCAGGTGGGTTGGTATTGATGCTGTTAAAGTTTTACATTTTCAACTTTACTGAATTTAAGCGTTTCTTATTGTCTTGTACCAGTTTTATCCAGAATAATCAACAAAACATAAATTACGTACCAGTAGAACTAATGCAATGACAAAGTCGATAAGGTAGACATATATTACGTACCATTCGAACTAATGCAATGACACACTCTATATTGACTGCAAGGAGCAGTGGCGTCGCATGTTTCCTGCCCAATGCAAGAATTCGCGTCATGATTTATGCAGACTGCTTCAGTCATTGAAAATGATCCCAAATGGGAAGTACACGGTTCACTGGTGAGGTGAGTGGAACAACTGTTATCTTCAGCAAAATCTGCAAATATGTACTGCAAGGCTGTCTTGGCATAGTTGGCATTATAATAAGAATTGGTCTGTCCCACTCTGTCGCCGAGTTGCTGTCTTGTAACACATGTCTGCCTCTGCCCATCGACGTCTGTGTTGCTGCAGGCATCAGTGCAGGACTGTCCTTGCTGTGATGCAATAGCGATGTTGATAAAAGAGTCAGCGCCGTCTGTTTGCGTTTTTTGCAAGGCAGTCCGAGAAACCGTAGTCGTCCAGATACTCAGATAAGAATCTGCAAAATTCACAAAGTATTTCAAATCAACAAGCAACTTTAAATGTGAACTAAGGGCAACTTTTCTGGCTTGAAATATAAGTGCACAACCTTTAAAACGCGGATGCTTTCCAGCAATCCTCATCTCTAAAAAGCAGTACAGACTACGACGAATGTAACAGACGTTAATGTAATATATTTGAACATGTTCGAAAAAGACGAAAGAGGCTGCGAGATCCGTCCTCCTGACGCCGTTCGACAGATAGAAAGTTCAGTTTTTTTACATCGGACACATCAACAAAGAATATCAAATCAGTTTCTGCATAGACCCGGTAAACCTAAAAAATTCAAGGATAAAAAATTAGGTGACTGACCCATACTTACCAGGAGCGTAGTCAATTGTGGAAACAAATGTCTTGTTTGTAGAGGCTAAAAATAACACATTCAAATGGACTTCTGCATTTTAATGATTTTACAAATAAAATATTTGTAATGAAGTTGCTTAGATCTGAATTAAAAAAATCGCTTTCTCCTTCGTCCTGGTTTAGCCTAGTTGGTTAGGGCTCTGTAGCAGCTTAATCCTTTACACGGAGGGTCAGCGCGTCTGCTAGGATTAGCAAACTTAGACACAGGATGCCCAAAAGGTGGTTTGTCCAAAATTGGGTATCCTTGTAGCCAACCCGGATGGGGTCCTGGTTGTGAGTTCGTTTAATGGATCGGGATAGTGAATGGGAGACAAGCGGGGTCGATGCCTGTCTTTCTTGAGACTTGATTAGTATCAGTTCACAACAGTGAGTTCCGATACGTATCTTGATAGACTTATCAAGATATGCGACTGGATAGTTCTTCTTGGCTCCTTTGATGATCAGGGATTGGGATCTCAAACTAGAGATCCTTCACTTACTTGTACAGGGGGAAAAGTTGATCCTGATCCAATGGCTTTATCCAGTGTAGGTGTGCACCCTAGGTCAAACGCTTGCTGAGGCACACTTAAATTTATTAAGAATTAATATAATTCTCAACAGTTACAATGGTTAGATAAATGGGGAATAATACAATTAACAATAATGATACTGACAATGATACTATGAGTCACACCAAAGATTATAGATCTAGAAGTACAGATTACAGATCACAAGGTTGCCAGAGTTGCAAGTTATATTTTAAACCTTTAGGTATTATTCTGGTTGAGGGACAAGACTTTAGACTTCAACTCTTTGCTGTTACTTCTTCTTCTTCTTCTCCTTCTGTACTATTAGACTCCTAATCTCAACTGTTATACTCTACTGCTAAACTCTGTGCTTTCCCTATATGCTTGTGTTCGTGTAGTCTATCTCTTTATCAGTCCTTTAAAACAAGGACGACACTGTTAATGATAATAATAATAATAATAATAATAATAATAATAATAATAATAATAATAATAATAATAATAATAATAATAATTAATGACAATTAATCGATACACACAAAAGCCGGTCCTTGGGTGAGCCCAAGAATGCTGTTCCAATCTCCTATAGCGGAGCACACAGCGCACTGTTCCCGGATGCTATTCGGAAAGCCTGAGGGGTCTAGCACAGGGGACGGTCTGGTTGGGAGGATGCCTGGTACGGTTATATAAACTTCAACAATTAATTAATTTAAACTATTAAGTTATCTTCCTTTAGATCTTCCTGAGTTACTTGACTTTAAAACAGGCCAATGGGGAATTCCCACCCAAGTAGAGCAAGAAGAGCGAAAGCAGAGATCATCTTTTTTAAGTGGATAATTGAAAACAAAGATCAAGCTCTCTTCTTTAGGTTTTAGGTCCCACACTAGATTCCGGTGCCGTATCCGCGATCGTTCCTGCCTTAATCGTTGCAAAACCTTCCGATCTGACTCGCAAAGTACCTTAATTGACTATGTCTGATCCAAAACCAAATCGCTGAGCAATGTCCTTCTCCGGACTGAATACCAAGTAATTATCTGATCCAAATTAACAGCACAGAGGCTACAAATAGTAGGCAATCGCAGGGTGATTCTGGCAGGATAGATGCTCACTTCCGCACCTGAATCAAATGGGTTAAAACCCATTAGTTACACAATTATGGTGCGGGAATCGAACCCAGCAACCATTACTCACTTTCTGGCTTTCTGAGATTCAAACTGAACTTGCGAAATTTAAACTAGTCATAATAACCGAATTTCCTGGCAATTTCGATACAGAATTGGAAAATGCTAATAATACGTCAATGTTCTGGAGGCATTTCAACAAGAATGCTGTTTTTGGGCAATTTCCTGCAGTTCCATGCAGGAAATTGCGATAAAGACGTGTTTTTACTTCATACATTCCGTTTTCGCACTGTTCCAGGTTGGAACACCAAGATGAAAGTAGATCCGTAATTTGTAGTAGCTTGACACTAACTAGATAATTTGTAGTTATTCTTATACCTGCATAACATAATTACATAATTTTGATAATAACCTCAAGACGTTCGGGGCCCTTCTCTGGCCCCAGAGTTCAGGGCAGTAACAACTCCCTGTTAACAAAGCATTACATAACTCGAAACCCAAAATAGCAAAAAGATCGAAAAGTTGGTTTGATTAGAAGATGGTTCGTTTTACCCTATCCATATTTCTTACGTAATTATTTGTGGTCTTCTTTATTTCAGGTGTACGATTAATTAGTACACAATATTACACGAGATTTCTGATTTCCTGATGTCCATTATTGCCATTTACAAGTAGTTGGGGTACTTGGGTTAATACTGAATGTGAATACTAATCTTACGTAATATTACTATATTTCTTTCAAATGACAGATCCGCAACAGTAGCCATTATTAAGAACTGACTACGAACAGGACTTAACCTAGCTAATTGATACTGGCGATTAAGACATCTGTTTCGTTTGGAAATAAACTGACAGTATGTATAACCGATGAGCACTGAACTTCTGAGTACCGGAACTATTTGGTGTAAAACGCGTTGATTAATGCAAAAATGACAATTTATATAATCCCTTTTTATGCGATTCGTCCGCACTCTTAGTACAGAGTAGCTTACGCGGACGAATCGAGGATATCCGAATATGGACTACCACAGACCTAATACGGGGTCCCTATAACTTTAGATTCTAATGTTCATACCTCACTTGCATATTTCCTACTATAACCTAAAACCCAAATCGCTTACATAATTCTGCATTCACGCTCTTTCAGGCATACATACAAACTTGGTTATCATAACTGCATTATCTTTCATTACTTAGCCTACCAACTAAACCCTGATGTAATTTTGATGCTTCACACATACCACGCGTACTGACAGTCGTTACACACCCGGATGGTCACTTTCTTTCGGCAATTCCAGTCTATTATGCAAACCGCAATACTCACACAGATCCTAAACAATCTAATATTTAACTACGTACTCTTATTTACTAGCTAGACAATCTTTCAACAGTATTTACACAACATTTGTAGTATTAATTAGTAAACATTTGTACTGCACTTATGCGTCATTCAGACTAGAGTAACTCATATCAAATCCCGAATAAACATACCTTTATCCTGCTTAATATCTGAGTTCTCGCTTACTCGACAATGCTCGCAACCTTCGTTGAATAGAAGGAATTTCCGCCAGTCACTACACACATATAATTACATAAATTCACACAAAAATCATTCATACACTCATACACACGCAACCATACTATTCCTTAACTGATCGTTACTTAACTATCTCTATTTACTAAGCTAGTTACAACTACAAATCAGCTAAACTTAACATCAACTATGACTAATACTAATAAATTTCTTAGCTACGATTTAAATTATGTCCTAATAGTGTTAATTGGAAACTTTTAGTGATTTTTGCGAATATTTTGATGCGAGTTTTAATGTTTTAAAACTCGACTTTTAGCGCAGAAGTTTGAGAAGTTTGTAATACTTTGGGAAGGAATTTTGAGAACTTTATGAAAGCCATGTGAGTAATGATTGCCAAGCAATCATTACTACAGAAACGACTACAACACATTATTAAGATTAATACATAAAAGAATGGGCAGGGAAGCCGGTCATTCCCTTTTAAAACTTCTCAATAATTAATTAAATAAAACCACTCATAGCTTTTAGAATTCGAGTCAAACGTCCTAAATTTTTAAAGGCCTATTATTTTGGAACCGACCTAAAGCTGAAACAAATGGCATAATACGGAACAATAAAGATTTCTGAGTTAACTGCGCCTTGATTAACAATATGGCAACTCCTAGTTGCCGGCTGTGGGGAACAAACCTTAGAATTAGCTCATATTCTTTTAAGGGTCATACTTTTGGAGACCCACTAACTCATCTTAAGAAGGTGGGGTCCCACTCATTTCTCCCCAAGAAATTACAAAATACAACATCATTTTCAGGCTTCTGAAGCCCTAATAAAAACTATAATTCAGAGAGCGTGGCTTGACCGAAATTCAGGCAAAACGTGAAATGAAATCAAAAACTAGGCATGCCTCAAGACCCCCATCGTACAGGAGGAGTTTACATGAGCTGCCTTCAGAAGGAAATCATAAAATAAACCAGTAAAATAATAAATAAGGGACAAAACTCAAGACCTCCATCGAACAGGAGGGGTTTACATGAGCTGCCCCACAATAGGAAATCATAAAATAAATTATAAGAATAAACTAAAAATTGGCCTTGGGCCCACTCATGCTAGAAAACTAAAAATTGGCCAGAAGGCCTTGCGTCAGAAAGGGAAAAAGTTCTGCCCGTGGGCTCAAAAATAGTACGTAAAACACTTGGCCCGAAGGCCCATATATCGTTGAAAAAATTGGCCGAAAGGCCTAAAAATGCAGATATAAAAATTGGCCCGATGGCCCCAAAATAATAAGAAAAAATATGGCCAAAAAGGCGGCCTTTCAACCCTAAATTTTTCCTCAATTTCTTGTCCTGGCCGGGCATACAAAACCCATTTGGCCCTCAGTTTGTGTGTGTTCGCTGTATAACTCAATCTTCTTTTCTAGCTCGAAGGCTAGAAAAGTCCCTAGTCAGGGCTGTATGCCTATTCAAAAACGTGTCACTACAGTTTGGGAACGAATTCCAACTTAAGCTTGATTCGATTGTGCCTGGGTGGCTCAATCGGTAGAGCGTCGGTCTAGTTAACCGAAGGTTGTGGGTTCGATCCCCACCTCAGGCCCGAATTTTTCGGGTCTGTGGTGCTGTAGTGACAACTTTCTTTCTTTCGTCTATTATCTTGTATCTTTCTACAGCCATCGTGCACCACCTGTCAGCTTGAGCTTGTCTCGCGGGGTGTGTGTCTTTGGCAGGGCTGTATGCCTATTCAAAAACGTGTCACTACAGTTTGGGAACGAATTCCAACTTAAGCTTGGTTCGATTGTGCCTGGGTGGCTCAATCGGTAGAGCGTCGGTCTAGTTAACCGAAGGTTGTGGGTTCGATCCCCACCTCAGGCCCGAATTTTTCGGGTCTGTGGTGCTGTAGTGACAACTTTCTTTCTTTCGTCTATTATCTTGTATCTTTTACCCTAACCTGGGAGGATGCGCTTAAATCTCCGTGCCAAAACTCTGGCACACAGCGGAGACGCATCAGAGGGGAAGGGGGAAAGCAACCTCCTGAGGTTGCTGCTCAAGCGAACACTGACGGTTTTGAAAAGTTTTGGACCGAGCTGACAGCTCTCTGACAGCTCGGTTACAGGTCATTAAATCGGGTTGCGGCGGACTTTCCTTTTGTTTTTAAGGCAAAGCTTCTAGAAAGTTCTAGAACTTTCTAGAAGCTTGCCACCTTTTGTAAAGTAAAGCGACTACTCAGTTTGACATGAAGATATATATATTTCAGTTATGCGATGAAAACTCAACAGTTATAATGAAAAAACTTCTTATTCAGAATTGTTGGCTAAATATAGGATATTTTCTTAGTTATTAAAGAAATTTCATTTCTTTCTTTACTACATTTCTTTCCCCTCTTGAAAAGTTCAATTGTCAAAGTAAGCCCGTCGATAAAAACTTCCATCGATGGCATTATATCTTAACGGTGGTCGCCTGTCGCGGAGTAGGCGCGGTGGTGCTGGGATGGGAACCAATGGGTCTGCCTCAATGGGATCCATCATACCTGGAGGATTGACAAGGATGGCAGGCTCTTGGTAGTTTTCGATGTACAGAAACGGATTTTCTGTTTGACCATCAGACTGAGAAGATGCTTCGAAACCATGCACTTTCACCAGTTTCCGAGAGTTCCATATTTTCCCGTTTTCCAAACGAAATGAAAACTTTCCTTTGCTTTCTGTGATCTTAATCGGCTTTGAATATTTGGGGTAACCCTTGGGAACCTGAGGTAGTCGGTAACGGACATAATCTCCTACACTCAGGAAGTTCTTGGCTTTAGGCTGTCGGGTCTTCTGTGTAGGTTCACCCAAAATCACACTTTTCCTTTCAAATGACGGGTTATTAAGCAAGGTTCTAACCTTTCGATTCAGAAACCTTTCTGCAGGTGTTTGTCCAGTTGACCTGTGGGGTGTGTTGCGATATGAAGCAAGTAGGTCGGTTAGAGCTGTCATCCAATCTTTCCGGCTGTACAGCTCCGTTTGTAGCTTTTCTTTAATGACTCTGTTGAATCTGTCCACCGCTCCATTCGCAGATGGGTTGTAAACAGCTGTTCTCTTGTGCTTGATATTCTTCTTCTGTAAATATGTTTCAAAGGTTTGGCTTGTGAACTGCGGCCCGTTATCTGAAACCAGCTCAAGCGGCAGTCCATATCTTCCGAAAATCGGTTCCAGAAAGGCTATCAATGATTTGGTTGATATATCTTTGGTTACTGCAACTTCGACCCATTTAGAATAATGGTCCAGGATTACCAACAGGTAAGGCTGATGTGACGGTGCCGTCGCGAAAGGGCCCATTATGTCCATCCCGATTCTTTCCCAGGGAGAGGACACCGGTTTGAATTCTTGTATAGGTGTTGGATTTGGAGGTATAACTTTATCACTATATTGACAAGGTTGACAGTATTTGATGAGGTTTTCTACGTCATCGTCCAGTTTGGGCCACCAATACTGTTGTCGAAGCACTTGCTTCGTTCTCGTGATGCCTTTGTGCCCATCGTGAGCCAAGTCGAGTACTTTTGGTTTCAGTGCTTCGGGTATAATTATTCTGTTCTCACCTCGACATAGGCAATCATGGCTGATGTACAGTTGTTCTCGAATTTTCAAGAATGGAACGAGTCGACTATCTTTGGAAACAGCTTTAGGCCATTTTGAAAGCACGTACTTTTTACCACTTTAAGAGTGTCATCATTGGTAGTAGCTGATGCAATCTCTTCAAGTGTTATGGATTGGTTGCCAAAAATCGCCGCTACCATTATATCTTCATCTTCTTCTACGACTCCAGTTTCTTCTTTCAGTGGATTACGAGACAAAGCATCGGCGACCTGATTTTGGCTTCCGGCTCTGTATTCCACTTTGAAATCATAGTTCAGCAGTCTTGAGTACCATCTTGAGATACGTAGTGGTCGATGTCCCGATCCAGAAGATCCTAGAAGTGTTGTTAGAACCTGGTGGTCTGTTCTCAGGGTGAATGGTCTTCCCCACAGTAGGGTATGCCATTTTTCACAGGCCCATATACATGCCAGTGCTTCTCTTTCTGCTGTTGAGTATTTTCTTTCTCTCTCGTTGAGTGTGCATGAAGCAAACGCTATCACTTTTTCAGTTCCTTCTTGAACTTGTGAAATGGTGGCACCTAATCCATAGGCAGATGCGTCCGCTGAGATGATTGTGTGATATTTGGGGTTGAATATGCCAAGGTTTGGAGCGTTCTTGATCATTTGTTTGACGTTTTCAAAGGCAACATCTTGATCCTTTGTCCACTCATATCTTCTGTTCTCTCGAGTGAGAAATCTGAGTGGTTCAACAACGGTTGCAAAGTTAGGTACAAACTTCAGATAGTATGCACACATTCCCAAAAAGGACTTTAGAGCATGCAAATTCTCTGGTGTTGGAGCATTGGTTATGGCTTCTAAGTTCTTTTTGTTAGGTTGTAGGCAGTTTTCTGCAATGGTGTGTCCTAAACATTCCACGGATGGTACTGATAGGGTAACCTTTTCTATCTCCAGTCGGATGTTTCGCTTATCAAGCCGTTGTAGTATGGTGTGGAGAGTTCGATCGTGTCTTTCTTGATCGATACCACCCAGTATGATGTCGTCTTGGTAAACAGCTACATCTGGTAAACCAGCAAGTATCATGTCCATCATACGTTGAAAAGCTGACGCCGAATTCTTCATTCCCATTGGCAATCGCTTGTATTGAAAAACACCTTGTTCAATGATGAACGCAGTCAGAGGCCTACTCTCTTCTTGAAGTTACCATTTGAAAATATGCATTTTTCAAATCCAGCTTTGAAAAAATCTTGCAGTGACCTAGCTTCGAAAAGATTTCATCAACATTGGGTAGTGGATACTTGTCCAATTCGATGACTTCATTAAGTTTTCTCAGATCGCAGCATACTCTAACTTTACCATTAGGTTTCAGAACGCAGACCATCGGATGCAACCATTCTGATGTTTCTATCTTTTCAATCACGCCTTCATTCTCCAGCCTGATCAGTTCGTCTTTAACTTTATCTTTTAGGGCATACGGCACTCTACGTAGTTTTTGGACCACTGGGCAAACGTCTTTTGAGAGTCGAATTTTATGTGAAAATCCTTCTATTTTCCCAAGTTTCGGTCCAAAAAGTCTGACGTATTGTTCCTTCAGAGTTGTTGTTGTTGTGTTGATTTTCTGAATGGATAAAGTTTCCCCATTGATTCGGATTTTCAACTTCTTGATCAAATCTAGTCCCATCAGTGCTTGATTGCCATCCACGACGAAAAATGTAGAAGTGGTAGATTCTTTTTTGCAGCTGACTTGAAGTTGAATGACACCATGAACTTGAATTTTAGTGCGATCGTAGTTGCAAAGTGTAGTTTGATTCTGCTGCAATGCAATTTTTGAAAAATACCGCATGTAGATGTAGTGTGGTAGTAGTGATACTGGGGAGCCAGTGTCGACTACAAAGTGGACTTTGTTAACAATCCTGTTGTTAAGGTGGATGTTGATTCCACAATAGATGGTAGGGGTATTCTCTGATCTAATGTTCAAAATTCGGACGTCGTCGTTACCAGAATCTGAATCTGTATCAACTTCTGCAGAGTCGTTATTTACATACCTCACTGTTCTTTGTCGGCCTTGAGTCCGGGACTTGGCTTTGCAAACTCGCTCGTAGTGACCAATTTTACCACAATATCTGCATTTGGCTTTAAGTGCTTGGCAACTGTTGGCTAATGCGCGATGATCAATCCCACATCGCATGCAGACCGGTGTTTTCTGGTTGGTTTGGCGATTTTGATGAGGTACCTTATCTGGCTGTCGTTTACTATATCTGGTGGCCGTCGTCTTTTGTACACGGTTGACATTTGTTTGTGTTGTACTGGTTCCAGCTAAAATTTTGGCATCATTGCTTGCCTTTTCACTCTGCTTCGCTAATGTCAGAGCTCTGTTGAGGTTCAAATCTGGCTCCATTAGAAGTCTTTCCTTTATTCTATGATTGCTGACACCTTCCAGAAGCTGATCTCGTAGCATATCATCTGGATCACCAAAATTGCAGGGTGCTACGAGGGCTCTCAGATCGTTGTAAAATGTTTGTATTGATTCATCTGGTTTCTGGGTTCTTTACCGAAAGGTATGTCTGGCAGAAACAGGGTTCAATTTGGGGTCAAATTGTTCTGTTAGTTGTCTCTCTACATCGGCATATGTGGGTTGTTGTAAACCATTGTTGTCATCGCGGTTGGCTCTAAGTTGATGCAGAGATTCGTAGATTCTTTGGCCTTCCGATCCTAGGCAGTGGATAAGCAAGGCTATCTTTCTTCTATCGGGTAATTCATCATGACCAGCAGCAACCATGTAGGTATCAAATCGATGCTTCCATGGCTTCCATGGAACACTAGGTTGTCCTGGGGTCTCCAGGAAAGGCAGTGGTTGACGTAGGTTATCCATTTATTCCTCGTCGCCAAATAAAGTAAAGCGACTACTCAGTTTGACATGAAGATATATATATATATTTCAGTTATGCGATGAAAACTCAACAGTTATAATGAAAAAACTTCTTATTCAGAATTGTTTTGACTAAATATAGGATATTTTCTTAGTTATTAAAGAAATTTCATTTCTTTCTTTACTACATTTTGCACGTGGGGCGCAGCGGCGGGCTGAGCCAGCTGGCCATCAGGGGTCGAAATTAATGAGATTTAGAAAATATTACCCCCCAACTGACCCATTTTTGATAAATTTTGGGTGCTGAAACTCGGCGAAACTTAGCGAAATTTTCTTTAACATGTAAAGGTAACCAAAGGGAGAACTTCGTGAATTTTTATAACTTTGTCGAATTATTACCATAAATACACAATTTTCTGTGAGTTAAAATTTATATCACCCTAAACTACGTACTTATCTACCTAATTCTAGCTATTCATCTTATCTTTCATATTATTAATGAGGGAGATTAGCCCCTCTAATTGACATAACTTGGGCTGATATTACCATTTTCTTTTCCTTTCTTTGTTGGCCTTGTCCTCGGCCAAAAGTTCAAGCGAGGACAACTGCTAGGCAACAACAACTGACTGAGGTGTAGTCTAGGAGGTAGACAACCTCCTAGACAATAAAAAAGGAAAGGTTTGACTTAAGTCAAACCAAATAAAAGAACCTTTTTAGAACACTCCTTTTTGGAGTGATAAGATTACGAAACAAAAAGTAATCTTATAAAAACATTTTTACTTATAACTTTCTTATTTTTGGGAGTTAAAAAGTCGGGTTTGCATTTTTGGAATCAGGATCAAATTCTCTTTCATATGAGTCCAAGTCATGTTTCAGACCAAAATTGTAAAATTTAACCAAATATTAGCTAAATATTACTAATTAACACTTATTAACCCTATGTAACTACGTATCTAGCTATTCGGTACCTAATATTGAACCATCTTCTACTAATTTGTTATTTTTCGATGATTTTCGTATTAACACTCTTTATTGACACTTAAACTCCAATTTTGAGAACACAGAAGACTTTTATTCTTCTAATAAAGCTGGGGAACGTTCCGACAGTTGGTTATTAAGCATTTCCGACCGGAAAGAGGGGAATTGAGAGTCCTATCTCGGACTTATTAAGGGTAACTACCCTTTTAACTGGGATTTGTAATTTCAGTGTTAGTAAAAGGGTTAATACAATTAAAGGCCGTTAAGGCTTCCGTTAACTATTAAAACTGGTTTCTTAAGCCATTTGTATCCACTGCGCGTTTGGATTTTCCATCACCATTAACTTATTTAATGCCTAAATCTAAAATCTTAGTCCCTAATTGAGTGAATAGTAATTTTCGCCTGACAACTCTGGCAATTCAGAACAAGATATACAAAATACATCAAATAACCTAAACATTAATTCCAATCAACATAATTACTACTAAATCAGGACTCGTCATCTCCTTTGTACTGAAACATTCATTTTCTTCGTATGATTCCTTATTCGTCATTTAGATCATGAAATTCAACTTTTTAACCTTTTTGAAACTCCTTTCATTACATATTGTCTATAAGTATAATAACAATTTCATGGTGAAAAATCTAGAAGCTTAAATAAGCCTGCATGCAGATTTCTGGAACAAGCCATTCAAATTGATCATTCTGTTATACAAAACACATCTAACTTAAAAGTTGCCCGGGATTTTTTGGAGCACCTCAGCTGCAAATATGAATAGCTTCAGTGGAACCCTTTTACTATCGCAGACTTTGTGTATTCGCAGACTTTTGTCAACTGTGTACTTGTATTAAATTGTACAGCTGATCCCACAAAATTTTCTATCATAGTTCATCCCTTAAAAGCCATTTATTTTTATTATTAGACATCAGGATTAGTGTTGTGGCCTGCCGACGTCAACCCAGATGAATGGTATCTGATGGCACGGCCGACTCAAGCAGAGCCAATCCGGACGGACCGGTCAGAAACAAGATGCCGATTAGCAGGGGGTCGACAGAACCAGGCCAACTGACGTGATATTATCCATAACATTATTATTATTATTATTACTATTATTCGTTATACATTATACGTTATACGTTATACATCATATACATTTACTGATTCTGGTTATTTTATGGCGAAATAATTTCGCAGCATAATTTAGCCTCTCCATCTTGCATTGGAGCCTTTGAAATAATCTTGTTAGTAAAATTTTGGACTTTTTCTTTTGGCGGGACGGGCCCGGACGAATTTTGGAACTGGTGGTGCCGGGCCGGGCCGGAAAATTTTGCCAGCGGGCCGGGCCTGGCTGAGCAAAAGTTTAGAGCGGGCCGGGCCGGGCCGGGCCGAAAAATCCGGCCAGTACTCATCTCTAGTGTGCTGCATCCGTAGTCGTTGTTGCAATATTTGGTGAAATGCCAGAGTGGGATTGTTGGTGGATGACTTCCATTGCCTCGGAGCGTAGCCGCTCGGAACGTGAGCTCGCTGATGCTTATCGCGCCCAATATTCAGCATTGAATCGGCACGACGATTAGTGGTAATAAAGGTGACCAAAAGAATGTAGATAATGAGGCAACCTGCCGTTGTGATGTCGCCAAGGTCTCTTTCTCCGCAAGAATGATGGCAGAGACAGTTCTAGGAGAATGTCCGCGACAACGTTTTTAACACCAGATGTGTTTTATATCACAACCAAATTTAGAAAATGTACGATATCCACTTGCACTTTTGTGGAGTTGGGTGTTCCATGGTAAAAATCTAACTTTAGCAAAGTTTATCTGCAGAGATAGTGAAAACATGACCAGAGTGCCACTGGAAATGTCCGAGGATGAAGCAGATGGCACGACGGTCTCTGCCAAAGGCAGACTTCTGGATTTCACGGATGGACGACTTTTGGAAAATCTCCAGTGGTTACAACGTAACCGTTCACAATCTGATGCAGCTACTTGCGGCTACTTGAGAGGCGTCAGTTGTCAAAATTAGTTTGGTGTCTTGGGAGGAATGAGAATAGGGTAGTAAAACTCTTTCTATTTTAACTTAGACTGTCCACTTGAAGTTACCTCTATAGAATAACTCAAGGTTGAACAAACTGTGCATTTTATTAGCCAATTGGCGGTGGGCGGAGTATAATCGATAGAACTACAGGATCCAGATGTAGAATCAGTTTGATGGATTTCCTGAGGGGGTACTGAGGGTTTCGGTTCAGCTGAGCTGGAATTAACGTTCCAGGGGTTGTCAGTGCCTTGGCCCACCAGGACCATGTTGACGGTTGGAAACCCTGATGTTGGTGTGGAGGATTAGACGCCACACTCATGTTCGCAAACATAAGGAGAAATCGAGGGTGGTTGGATCCCAGGTTATCGACCGTGCGAAGGTTGTCAGAGCACTGTTGTTGTCCATGTCTCTCCCGGGTTCACCAAAAACACAAACTAGGTCAGCAGGGTCTGGAGTTACGATTATTCGACCGAAAATTAGAACTGGGCCTATAATATAGCCAGATCTGTAATTTTAATTGGAAGGGAGGTTCGGAGGGCGTGGGAAGCGGGTTTGTGGATATTGGGACCGAGCGTGGGGCAAGCAAGGGACACCTTGCACACCATAGCTGCTCAGGGGTCTAAAGCTGGGGACGTTTGGAGTATTCATAATATACTCCAGATCATTGAAGTGGTCTTCCAATTCACGAGCCTGATGGTCTAAGGACTAGTTTTGTTCAGCCTTAACTCGTTAGACGGACTGGGGGATGACAAGAGCTACCATGGATCTCTCCCCGGTTTGGGATCAATAGGACCTTTCGTCAAGCTGATCAGCAGCTCAGACTGTAAGGGCTTTCCCCAGGCCTGATTCGAACAGCTCGTTTGTGGACCTTCGCAGAAAGGGAAGACTTTTACTCCGCTGAAAGCTTCACAGCGTTCACCTAGTGATGGTCTTTTTTGGAGGGTTATTGACGTCGACGATAAAACTGGTCTGCATACTGTTCGACTGTCGTGGGGATGGGTTCGTACAGTTGCATGAGGACATCTATCAGTTTCCCAAAGGTATCTATGGTGGCATCCTTGACGCGGTTGTCCTGGAACTGCCACAAAATTTTATGTAACGGGAGAGGACTTCATGGACGCGGCCTGCATCCTTAAAGTTGAAATTCCAGGTCCTAAATTTGATTTGACTATGGCAGACTTAGAATGGGTTTTGTTTCCCTAAAGGCCTTCACATATTCGGTGACTTATTGGGCCGAGGACAGGGGGGAATATACCCAGAAATTGATACATTTTAAGGTCAATTTTCGTTGCGTTCCCAGGCAAAAGGTTGCCGAATTGCTGAATGAAATTCGTCCAGAAAAATTTGGATGCCACATTGGTGTAAAGTAAACTTTAGAAACCGTGGCAGCAGACTATTGGATTTTTGCAGAAAAGTTAGTATGGGCCATAACAGGAACATAAACATCAGAGTCTTGTTGAAAAATGCCTACATCCCGAAGAACGATGACAGCATTCTGGACGTATTGTATCTAACAGTTTTCTGCGAAGTTCAATGGAGACGTGTAAATAGGAGAAGTCTAAAAGTGTCAAACATACAGATGAGTTCAATGAAAAATGATTGATTCATTGGCTTTAAGTCGCTAGACAAGGTTCCCTATGTAGGGATCACGAAACCTAACCTGAAATCTCGGCACAAGGACATAGCATGGACAGCGCTTTATCCCAAAGGTCACAACGAGCGTTTCCATCAATTCGGCACTCCATAGCAGATTCATCACGGTAGTCACAAGTTATTATTCCCTTGTTCAATGGAGGGTTATCTTCAACATTGGGTGTGATAGTGCAGCCGATAGCGGATACAACAGCTGCCATCACTCTGGAAGCTTCAGCAGTATCCCAGTCCCAGTCATTACCCGCACATGTGCTACCAATTTCAAGACATGATTGATCACAGGTGAGTCCTAGGCCGGACCAAACGTAGTAATTTTGGTCATATTCATAGAATTGGATACGCGTCTCAACTGAAATGCAAGTAAATGGTATAGTATAGTCACTACACAGAATTGGAACTAATTCAAACTTAAGCTTGGATCGATTGTACCAAGAGTGCATAATTGCACTATATATTCGAAGAAGAGTAAGCCACTAGAGGGCTTCTCTTCTAGGCATTGCGTAACGACCACAATACGCGAATGTTCCCCCGTTTGGGGGGGAGGGTCGACCAGATCGACAGCGTTTGGTGGGGGGGGGTAGCAGAAAAGAGGTCCCCGTTTGGTGGGGGTAGCCAACAGCCTATCAGATT
Organism: Trissonchulus latispiculum; assembly: GCA_030248195.1. Taxonomy (NCBI): domain Eukaryota; kingdom Metazoa; phylum Nematoda; class Enoplea; order Enoplida; family Ironidae; genus Trissonchulus; species Trissonchulus latispiculum. The sequence continues at coordinate 4,206 of JASAND010031592.1, read as the reverse complement.
GCAGAAACCCCCCCTCCGTTTGGGGGGGGGGGGGGTCTAGCAAAGGATTACGGTAGTTACAGCTTATTTCCAAAAAGGGTCCCCGTTTGAGGGGGTCGCTGAAAGGGGGCCCCGTTTGGGGGGGGGGGGGTGCCAACAGCCAATCAGATTCAAGCAATCTTAGCCTGCTTGGGCGACCCCCTCCCCAAACGGGGACCCCTTTCAGCGACCCCCCCCAAACGGGGGAGCATTCGAGTCCTATGGTCGGAGTACCGTTACGCAATGCCAAGAAGAGAAGCCTTCTAGTGGCTGACTTTTCTTCTAATATATAGTACAATTATGCACTCTTGATTGTACCTTGTCGGAAGACCGTCGACGTACTAAATCGAAAGTTGTGGGTTCGATCCTCACCTCAGCCCCGAATTTTTCGGGCCAAGTGACAAACTTCTTTTTTCGTTGCTTATCTTTTAAGATTTAAATAGATTTTCTTACTGAGCGTTCATAATTGTTGAACCATTGCAAGTGGGTTTCTCTGAATGTTTACTTCGATGAAAACTTTCCTTGGTTCAACCCTGCAGTAACGGAAGTCCCCTGAATACCGAATATTTTTGCTTAGGGCCTTTTCAAGAAAGGGTAGAGTAGAGTTAAAGTTAACTCGATCCTTTTCATGAAAGAGTTAAAAGAGGGAAACTCCAGTTTGAGTGGAGTTGAAACGAGTTAACGCAGTTAATTTTAACTCTCTACTCTACTGTACTCTACCCTTTCTTGAAAAGGCCCTTAGATACGGCGCCAAAACTGGTTAAAACTACCTGGTATCATGACTTCCTGGGCTATCGACGCTGTGAACAGCATTCCATATACCAGCCAAGATGTCACCATTTCATGTCAAGGATACAAAGCATATGCAGGTGGATTAATGTAAAACAATTTCAAGCTCACACTTATGCAATCTTTAAACAAGAGCACATAGCTGGATGGAATGAAAGGAACTGCTTACATTATTATATTAATTATTTAATTAATTATGCTAATAAGTGTTTAGCATTTCGACTATATACTGTTGACTACATAGGCCTAGCGGAACAGAACGGATAAAGGTGCCGCTTTCTACTTGAGCGCAGACATTTAAATTACTTTAGTAGTAATAGGTCCGCACCACAGGTATTGTTTGGGGGAGGAGGAGGAGGAGGAAGAGGCCCGGAGGCCGGGAGGCCCGGAGGCCGGGAGGCGCTTGGGGGAGGAGGAGGAGGAGGAGGAAGAGGCCGGGAGGCCCGGAGGCCGGGAGGCTATGGAGGAGGAGGAGGAGGAAGAGGCCGGGAGGCTCTGGCGGAGGTGGTGGTGTAAAGAGGCCCGGAGTCCGGGAGGCGCGGGGGTGGTTGGGGGGGTAAAGAGGCGCGGAGGCGCTAGTCCGGAACCACGGTAAAATTGACTTTAAGTTAAAAGTTATCAGTTTTCGCTGGGAAAACTTTATCTAGGGGGTTTTCGACCACGCAGAATTCGAAAATAAACTCAGTTTTCTTCTACCGTCTAATCTCCGTCCTGCACGTGACCCTCGACCGGAATCATGGCTGACCTAGCTTAAATTTGAAAATTGTTTATTCTTGAGAGGAAAAGTTTATCTAGGGGGTTTTCGACCATGTAGAATTCAAATATGAGCTTAGTTTTCCTCTACAACCTACGCTCCGCGCTGCAAGTGACCCATGGCCGGAACCATAATTGTTGTAGAGATAATGTTAAGCCAGGCGAACTGGCGGAAAATCTTTATTTCAAGCAATATACAGCAGGGTTTACAAGTGACTACAGATATACAGTTACGATAAGTTCAATGACTACAATCATAATGGTTCCACGGTGCTATAAACCATTCGGGAACAGTCCATCGCTTGCAGGGATGATTTCCCAACCATTCCGTGAATTCCACAGTTCGAGCATCACAGTCCATGGGTCCCAGAACAAATACAACGTCCAACCGTGCGGCATCCATAGACTGGAAAGTTTTATGACTTTGTTGCTGAAGCATCTTTAAGCGGGAATAAATCTTCCACGTAACACCTCTCTGCAATGGCTGATCAGGTTCCGGCAAAATCATCATGAGGTCGTATTGTCCAGATTTTCGAAGCGCTTCTCTAAGTAGAATTGAGGCATTGGCCCCGTAGCGATTAAGAGTCGTTAACAGTTCGTAATTTCTGTCGTGTTCAGGCGTGCAAAGCCTGAGCTTATCTGCAACGCTTGTGGTAAATAGTCCCACTTCCACCAGGTAATCCAATATCGGTTCCGCTTTCATGTCATTACAAAATAGCACCAAGTTATCGTAAACAAGATCCATAATAGCTACAATAAAATGACAAGTGTATAATAGCATCTATTAGAAGAAAAAGCAACACACTACAACATTTGAAATAACGAACAACACACTGCAAAACTAACATTGAGGCACCCTGCTGTGATTGCACCTGCCCATATTAAAAATTTAACGCTTGGGTTCCCTGCTGTGTTTGCACCTGCCTCAAAATTTCAAACGGTTTTTGCGACTTTAACGATCATTTGGCTCTAGCAGTGACAATACAATGGAAGGAGAAACCAATGTTCAGGTAATAGTTTTACAGATGTTTTGAGGTTTTGAGCTTAGAGGTTTGAGGTAACAGGTTTAGAGATAAGTGGTTTAGAGATAAGAGGATTTGAGGTTTAGAGATAAGCGGATTAGTGGTTTAGAGATAAGAGGATTAGTGGTTTAGAGATAAGAGGATTAGAGGTTTAGAGATAAGCGGATTTGAGGCTTAGAGATAAGCGGATTTGAGTCATGAGGTTTAGAGATAAAAGGATTAGTGGTTTAGAGATAAGAGGATTAGAGGTTTTGAGATAAGCGGATTTGAGGTAAGAGTTTTAGATGTTGCCTCTCTTTACTCGCTCTGAGGTACTCCGACATTCTCCGGCACCGTTTTATTTTAGAGCAACTGCAACATATGTGGAATGACATTCGGCCGGAAAGATGCATTGGTGCGGCACATGGACACCAAGCATTTCAAAAAGGTAATGTGGCTGCAATATTACCACATTTTGATTGAGTGCAGGTATGTCTTGTCTTTAGCCGAGTTCTTATTTCATGTGTCGAGTTTTTTGTTTCAGGTCAGGATTCAGTGCGGTCATTGCTCCCAGACGTTTCTGCGAACAGATACCTACCAGCGCCACTTTAGAGAGCAACACGAGCAATTGAGGAAGTTCGTCTGTGAAGAATGTAATCGTGCTTTTACAAGAAAGGAAGAACTGGCAGCACATCATAAACGGATTCATGTCGATGGTGGCAAGGCTCGACGACCAAAAGGAGAATCTAAGCATTGCTTCGACTGCTCCCGGACATTCTCACGGTCAGATACGTATCTGCGCCATCTCAGAGAACAGCATGGGCAGTCATTGCCGGTTGCCTGTATAAATTGTGGTCGCGTGTTTGCCAGACAGGATCTCCTGATGGCTCATAACAAACGAATTCATTCACAGGGAACAAAGAAGCGGAGACCAGCGCCAACAACGGAACAAACACCACCAGCAACAAAAACGATAAAGACCACCGAGGAGAACGAGTCGCCGACAGTGTTTGGAGATGAAGCAATAGATATGGTTTATCAAGCAAACTGGAATTTCATCAGAACTCACCACCGAGAAACAAAATTACAATGCCGATACAACTACCAGCTCAATCACATGGATATGGATGAGATTAAGAGCTATTGTGAAGAAACTTTTAGCAAACAGAGGGCCACTGGCAAGTGGAGTATCTGCTTTGGCTATGTTTTGCGGAACGTTGTTACTGATGAATTGACATATTTCTACGCCAGCGGAAATACAAATGTGCTGAAATACCCGATGACAGTTGGAAACCGAGCAGACTTTAATAAGCTTCTGAATCAACTAGATATGGTGGATGTACTGGAATGGGCTCGTCTGCAACGACCTGGATCAAGATATTCAGTGGAAAGAATCGCAAATGTGACAATTATTGTTGACAAACTCAATGTTCCCATTTTGTAAAGATATGTGTTATATGTAAACAAGTTATTCTGTATGCATAAATGCCTTTTTACCTGAAATAAAGCCTTCCGCCACGCTGTGGCTTCAGGCGGAACCTCCGGAGAGGTTTTGTCATTCCATCAATCAGTCTTAGTCCGACTCGACTCCGTCCGCAGTATCTCCTGACAGAGGCACGTAGAACAAGTAGAGCTCTATGGCTGT